>CM056202.1:22661469-22691469 GCA_029692085.1 Gymnothorax javanicus
CTTAATCCTGCCCATTGCATGCTGGGATAGCCCCTAGGGCCCCTTACAGGGGTGTTTGCTGTGGTCAATAATGGATGGATGGATGGAAGTCTTAGTAGTAACATGTAAGCTTATCAGACACTGTGTGCATGTATGCGTGTGTGTGTGTGTGTGTGTCTGCGTCTGTGTATCAGGAGATTACCACCCACCGCCCAGCCCCCCCACCCCAGGTAAAGAGCAGGAGGGGGGCACAGCTCGGCGAGGGTCGGACGGGAAACTGAGAGGGAGGAAGAGAATGACTGACCCCGCCCCTCCCCTGGACTCCGACATCGAGGTGAGACCATGATGCATTGCACTGCCTCGTCCAATCAGGTAGCTTCAAGCAAAGGATCACTTTTAAGGCACATCGTGCAGTCATTCTGTGAATATTGAGTTGCATCATATTTTACTATGACAGGAGCAGAAGCTGTTACTGTGCTACTTTCAGCAACATGGAATAATGACTCTGGTTTATATACATAATTCTGCAAATTTCCCCCTATTTTGCTGAAAATAAAAAGGATTTGTAAGTAAACATCAGAAACTGTTTTCAGCAGGAAATGCAAGGCACTTACCAGGTCAATGGGGACTGTATTTTTTAATTCTGGCATCGTTACGAATGTTCGAACAGACGAAACCAAACACAGGATCTAATGTGCTGTCTGATCGAGCTTTATTATGAGTTTAAGCAGTCCAGGTCAGAGAATGGACAGACAGGGCAGTCGACACATGGCTGGAACACAAAAGACAATCAACAAGAGAAACATCGACACAAACACAGGGCAGAAGAAGGAACTGGAAATAAGGAAGGAATGTACACTGAAAAAACCACAAGGCAGTGAGCTGAACACAGAGGCTAGTCAACAATCCGGTAAAGGGGAAGACAGAGACGGGAACTAAAATGCCCACAGGGAGGGGCGGAGCTATGAGAAAATAAGAGAATTATTGAAATCAATCAGGAAGACAGACCGAAACAGTCGCAGATTGCCAGATTGTGAGCAAAAACAGAAAATCAGGACGGAGTAGACATATTCAGCTGAACATTATTTGCGGAATTAGTGCTATGTACTATGTACACCATTTCATTTCTGTCTGTATTTGTTTTATTTCACTTGTCTCTTTGTTGTGTTTGTTTGTGAGAAATTGTGAGGCATGTTATTTGAATTTTATGTATGAAAAATACTATGTAAATAAAGTTTTTTATTATTATTATTATTATTATTATGATAAAGCTGACTCTGGTAAATTGGTGTTGTGGTACTGTAAGCATGGCATACAGTCGCTCATGTATGACCTTATAGATGATTGTGCTACAGTAGTTTTGTGACAGGATCACAAATGAGGTGGGAAACACCCTGGTAAATTAGGGAGTGCCCTGATGAGGCAGCAGGTAAACACCTCGCAGGAGTGCGCCAGAGGCGACAGTTTGATAAATGAAGACATTCCACCTCTGGAACTGGAACTAAGAGTGTGTTTTTTTATCAAGACCAATCAGATAAACAGCACTGCACCCAAAATATTGGGCTATCGCTACTGTCCAATTCAGATAAAGGACTGAGTGTCTTAAGCAACCTGTGAACAAACATATAAACACTGTGCGCTAGGCTTATACTGCCAGGTAGCATTAAGCACTCATCTAACACAGACAGACAGCTTAGATCTCTCGTAAGACTGAAAGTTAGCATTCTTCACAAGGCTAATATAGAAAGTTAACATTCTTTACTTAGCTAATGTAAAAATGTAGCATTGTTTGCTGGGCTAGCACTGACCAATGTTGTTCTGCACTAGCGTAACACATACTGAGCACATAGCTAATGAGACAAATAGCATAGATCACGAGGGTTACACAGACTGATAGCACTAGGCTAACAGGGAGAAATGGGCTGGACAAAATAAACACAAAAGGATAACACCTGGCTCAATGATAAGTTGGAGAGCTAGCACAGTGTGCAAGCCTAGCTCAGAGAGATAAAAAAAAAAAATTACCCTTTACTGTTTGTCTCGATTTGCTTTGTTTCTTTTTCCTGTGTGCTACTGCCTTCTGTATCATAGCTCCCTAGTGACCCGCATTTGAATGGCAAAGCCCACGGACCCGCAAGCAAATGAAAAAACCCGGAAATTGCGCAATTTGGGGATTTACGCGTTATTTCTACATCCACGTGTAATAATGTGTTGTGAATCAACGAAATTAAATGCAAATTCCACCACCCGGTCAATAAAATGATAAGGAAATCAATCATTTTCTACCCACCCCCCCCCCCCCCCCATACCTCACCCCCACCCCTACCCCCACTCAATTAAATGAAACGCTGTCATTATGGACCAGTATCTCGGTCCTTCAAACTTGGGAGGTGTGTGTATAGTCTTTGCTCTACGTGTTCATGACTTCAGATGACTAATGCTTGATGTGAATGTCCAGTCTGTTGGGCTCCAGTCGCTTTGGATAAAAGCGTCTGCTAAATAAATGTAATGTAATGGTGCAATTAGGCTAACAAGCTAATGAAACGCACACGTCACCCCTGCAGCGCGTGTTTGTGTGGGACCTGGACGAGACCATCATCATCTTCCACTCGCTGCTCACGGGGTCATTCGCCACCAGATTCGGCAAGGTACAGTTCTCACCCTCCTGCTGGATTCCCCTGCTCTCTCTTACCTCACAGCAATCTCTCACTTTCAGCGTCCGCAACTCCTATCGTCTTTTCCACACGATGTCTTTCCATATTCTACAACACATTCAGCCTCTTTCGCATATTTCCTTCCCAGAGTCTCGAAGAGAAAGGAGTATCTGCACACCTTATGTAGTTCTTTGCAGGTGCTGCTATCCAAAGGAGAGTAACATTAAATTAAAAAGAACAAGGCTCAACAATGCTAACTTTGCAAAAACACACCAACTTTATTGAGAATTGACGTTTCGGTCACATGACCTGAAGGTGTTTTCTTTTTTCATTTATACTTTCAGAGTTTGCTAAACCTACAGCCCCTCATTCACATTTTATCCCTTCTGTGTGTGTTTATGGTCTTTTTTGGGATGACAGTTTTATTCAGCTAAGGAATGAACAGTCCTGAAGGCTGACTGGTTTTCTTCTGTGGACTTTCAGAGATGGATTGTGTGCATGAATACATGTTTTCTCAAATATCGTACTCAAGCCTCCTGACCTTCCCCCCCCCCGCCTCCCCACCCCATGAGGATTAGCAGTCTGTGATTCGCCCTCCCCATCACGCACAGTTTGATTGACACACGACAACCCCCTTATGCAATGCACACAGCCGCTGACGAGAGAACAATGGCCCTGTTTCTTTTTCTTGGCCTCTGAAATGTTTTGAATTCCCACATTCCCTCTCGGGCCTGACGCGATGCAGATGAATGTTCGGGGAAATGCTGTCCGTTATTTCTTTTCCTTTTTGTCACGGGGGGGGCCATAGATGACATTCCCTGATGTGCCAAACACCCCCCCTCCCCCCTCCCTGAACGTTCCTCAGCCGAACCAGAGCACTTCGATCCGATGCGCTCCAACATCGAACCTCAGACGCGCAGAACTCATTTGCATAGAAAAACACTAGAGCAGCGATGAAAAATATTCGCAACGCAGTTTTCTGTTTGATTATTTAAGTAAAGAGGATTTGGGGCCTACGAAGGGGAGGCAGTGCATATAATTTACCCCGTGACTTTTGGCGGTGACCGCCAGACGAGGAGCCGTGTTTGTTTTAGTTCGGGTTTCTGTCCTTACAGAAACAGGATCTTTTTTTTTCGCCCTTTTACTTGTTTGATGTCGTGTCCCCTCCCCCTTCCCATGACAATACTAACAGGAGCACCGTCACGGTTCGGCCATGGCGAAAGTGCGTTTAACTCGGCGCGGGAAACACAAGGCCAAGGCACGACCAGCAAGCCGAGAGGCTGCTGATCTCTTTGCCAGAGAAAAGTAGGGCCTGTTGAAGTCGACTTTCACATTGTTTTTCTGCTCCTTGTTGGAGGATAAACGATACTGAGTCAGCTCAAAATGGACTAGCGTTGTCTGTGGCCATTTTGCCCGCGAGTCCATTTTATTAACTGCCTCTGAGTCAAAGATCTCCCCCTTCAAAAACAGAAAGGAGTGGAACTTGTTCTATTGTTTTTATTTTACCGTCTTGTCCTTGGTGACTAACCTAAGCTCCTTTTATTGAATCCTCCAGCCCCAGCATTAAGGGTGTCTGACTTTGGCAGGGGATTGTGGGTAATTATCCCAATTAAAACCCCCGCATCGTCTCCCTGACCCCCTCCACACCTACATCACACCCCGCCCTGACGATGACTCCCTCCTCTGTTCGAGGATAAGAGGAGATGTCAAGGCCAGCAGCGCTAATCTGACATTCACCTCTGGCTGACTCCTTCGCCTTGACTGGCTGCCAAAAAACGTAGCCTCTGCAGCTACCTGCAGCGCTAGCAGGGCGGTGCGTTCCTAATTGTTTACCGCGCAGCGAGTTCGCATGAAGAGATTTACATTAGTGCTTATCCCGTTCGTTTGCTCCATGCTGGTCTCTTTCCCACTGTGCTTACAGCAATAAGAGCCCTGCGGCCGGTGACTTCTGCCTGTAAATCTCGCGATTTTTATCTGACTGATATCATGGTGGAGTGACTGACAGTTATATAAGCAGCTCCTTATCGTGCTGATTAACCTGTTACTGCCATTAACACTGACATGATTGAAGAGGTTTCTGTTTAATTCACAGACAGAGAGTGTGAGAGAGGAACTCAGAATAATGGATAAAAAGATACTGCACTCTTAGAGATGCTCACTGATGGTTTCTTCCTGTCAGGACTCTGCTAAGGCCGTATCTCTGGGACTCTGGATGGAGGAGATGATCTTTAACCTGGCAGACTCACGCCTGTTCTTCAACGACTTGGAGGTGAGAACACACACACACACACACACACACACACACACACACACACACACACGCACACGCACACACACACACAAACACACAAGCGCACACACACACACACACACACACATATGCACAAACACGTAAGCACACACATACACACACATGCAGGCACATGTGCACACATACACACACACACGCACACTTACATGTACACATGCACTCGCACAGAGATGCACACACACACGCACATAAGCACACACACATACACACACATGCGTGTACACACACTCACGCAAACACAAGCAAACATGCACACACACACAAACACATGCACACACACACACACACACACACACACACACACACATACACACACAAACACAGAAACATGTACTGTATAAATACACACTCTCTCAGATGTAGTGACCCATGCATGCACAAAAACACAGGGCTTGGGTGCACATTCACAAAGCTCATTGCACTACTGAACACCATTGACAAAACAAGGAAAAAGATAAATGATGCTAATCTATCATTGATACTTACATGCCATATTATTCCATTTCAGGATATTATCTAAAATATTTATCACTTTTCCACTTGTAATCTGAACTGCCTCTAAATCATATTATTGCAGAACATGTTCCACTTACAACACAACTGTTATGCAATTCTTTAGAACATTCCTCACATACAGTATATTTCAGTGGATTGTTTCAGTCAAAAAAAAAAGAAATGCTGGAAAATGAGTTATGCCAGTAATTTAGCATTTTAGATTTTTTTATTTTATGTCCTTAAATAAATCAAAGTTATGATTGAGCTCCATCTTCACAATGCACAAAGCAATACGCTTGAATTCACGCACATGGCACATTTGATTATGCGATTCTTTATTCCGATACTTTATTAAAGTCCTACATCATAAGTTTTGTTGTTTCTCAGGTGTCTTTCCAATGTTCTCAGAGTCCTACATTTAGCGGCATGTTCTCTGAATTCTGTTCTCTCAACATGAAAACAAGACGAATTTCCACACCTACAGAATACATACGAACGGCCATGTTGTGATATACGTGACACACTGGTGAAGAACTCCGCCAGTTACGTAAATAATATCTGCAGTTGTGTTTCTGCGCAAATGTGGTTCCAATTACCAAACACTCACTTATTAAAACATGCTTGAGTTTTAGTGGAGTGCAGTGCATTTTAGTGGTCAAGAATGAAATCTACATTATACCTCATCGGAAGACCTAGCACAGCGTGTGTCACACATGTGTCTTACTTTTGATATTATTTGGGAGTCAGCAATACATTTCAGTGAAATGTAGGCTTCAGCCACATGTTTTATGTAAAGCGCAAAATACTTCTGTTTTAAAGGATCCTGGGAACAAAGCTGTGCTCCCGTTGATAAAGCTAACATTAAATACTGTGTGAAAAAACAAGAGAAGAAGAATCAGGATGAATCAGCCTTAATAAAGGGACATAGTGGTGAGATTCAGCTGAAGTTTGGAGTGGGAGGTGTGCATCGACTAAGGAACTCCTCATTCTTTAGTGCTTCCTGGCCTTGTACACACAAAGAAAGGGATTAAACTCTTCTTAAACTCAGAATAGACAAAAGAATTGTGAGTTGCCTAATCACAGGTGTGCATCTTTATTTGAAAGGAGAATTAGAGATGGGACGTGCCGGGATATAAGAGGGGGCCGAACAGGTCATTTCAGAGACGGCTTGTAATGACGGCTGTTTTGTGTCTGTAATTTGCAGTCCTTGTAGTCACTGCCTGCTCTCAGTGTTTGTGTATTGAAGGCAGCTGTATAATCTGTGTAATCTCCAGTGAAGCCTGATGGCTGAATGGGTTGCCATAGGGAAATCACACAGGAGAGTTTAAGAGTTTGGTTTGGAGAAAGTGTGAAGTAGGCCAAAAAGATTAAGAGATTATAGAGCACCTGAACCTGTATGTACAATTATGCTCTGGGGTTGCACATGTTAATTACGCTGTCACGTGTAGTATTTATGTGGAGAAGATGTAAAAATAGAACATGTGACTACAATATTATTGTATTTATACCTCAGAAAGATATTGTAAAATCAAAATATTCAATTTCATGGTCCCATTTTTTTATTTAAGGCTGTGTGTTATATTCTTACATTCTGGCATGTCCAAAAGGGAGGTTTTTGCCCACATTTGAAGAAAAAAAAATGGAAAAAAACCATTATTTGGAAGCCATTCACTTCCTGACTCTCTCTCTCTCTCTCTCTGTTTTGTAGAACAAGCTGCTATGGGTGGGTGCCCCCTCTCTATCAAAGAGCTCTGCTCTGATTGGCTGGCAAGAAGAGCTTAATATCAATATAATAATAATAATATTCAATAATAATAATAGCTTAATAATAATATTCAAATGCTGAAATGGAGAAGAGATTCTCACAGCAGAACTCAGAGGTTTTCAAAGTCAACCTTCTTTGGGCTGGTAGAGTTGAGACCACTTCACAGGTGGACTGAATTAGACAGAAGTATTTTTCAAAATATGGGTCCTTTTTTTAAAATTAATTACATCACTTTAATCGATGCAAGCATATCTTATTAAACATTATAAAATTGAATATACAGTACTTAAAAATGTGCTTTTATATACACTTATTTGGCATTATTTCAGATACTATTAGAACTAGCATTTGTTATACCCGCTTTTGCATTAGATATTGGAACATTAGCATTTGACGTAGCATCATTGAGACTGGGTGGCTTAGTGTTGCCACTTTTGCATTTGACATTACAGAATTAGCGCTGGGTGTAGCAGCATTAGCTCAAGGTGAAATACCCATGTTAGCATTCAGCATCGCTGCATTAGGACTCTGTGCAGCAGCCTTAACACAGTTCTCTGGTCTGTGTGCATGGGAGAACTGAGCCGAGCACTGTAACTGGGGAGTCTCGGGGTCCCTGTATCGACGGCCGGATGAAGTCACGTCTCACTCCGTCTCAGGTTCCCTGAAAGATGATAGCGACTGTCACGGTCGTACAGCAGCGAGACGGGAAGGGGGAGGGGGGTTGGAAGCGGAGGAGGGCCAAAATGAGAAAAGCAGAGATATTGTCTCACTTCAGGAGACTGTGTGTGTGTGCGTGTGCATGTGCGTGTGCGTGTGTGTGTGTGTGTGTGTGTGTATGAGAGACAGACAAAATGAAGGGAGGAAGAGGTAGAATGGGACACAAGAGTGTCTGAGGCATATTTTACCACAATATTACAGCAAAACTTTGTGATATAATTGAATTTTAATAGGTAATACGCAGGAATTATCTTAGCATGTAAGCTCCAGCTGTCTCCATCTAGGATTTAAACCTGCACTCCTTTGATCCAGATAAACTAAATGCCACTCTCTCCTGGTGCCAAGTCTGTGTTGAAGGGATCATATCCCTGTGTGGAGCACCTTGTAGTGCATTGTTGCTCGGCGCTGTAATTAATTACGGTTGTGACAGGAGATTTGCGAAGTGTCTGTGTTTACATTAGAGCGCCGCGGCGTCAGGTGAAGGTGGGGTGCTGTCACCTGGCTTCGATTAAGGCGCCTTGATGTCTTGGGCCTTTGTGGTATTTTCCCCGATCCTCTCCCTGTCTCCCCCTCCCTCTCACTCTCCCTCTCCCCGTCTTCTTCCCTAAAGCTCTCTGGAGTAAGACCTGTTGTTGCACAGCTGAAACACATCCTTCTCTTTCTAATATATCCTGCTTCGTTTCATTTCTCAGGAATGTGACCAGGTTCACATTGACGATGTGGCGTCGGATGACAATGGGCAGGACCTGAGGTATGAAACTTCCTGAGTTATTTCCGCGACGCCAAACTGCAACTCACAGTGTGACAGGTGATAAATGTGATCCATTCACCTGGATAATTCATTATTTTCCTTTGCTTTATTTAAATTTGTCCTATCATTTCACCAGGTGTACAGCCCATCAGCCACTGTAAGTCGTTTAAAAATCTGTTTCCTTGTGACATCATATGGGGAAGTGACTGCCCAGAGGCAAGAAGGACTGATCAATTTTAGCCAACCAGGTGGTCCCTCTCATTAATGATGTCACAAAGGACAGAATTTGAAATTGCTTTCACCGGCTTGATTGGGTTTGCACCTGTAGGCCATGAGCCAGTAGGGTTGGTCGGTACCATCTGGGGGGAATAATTCTCATGGTGATTTTTGGCAAGTTATACTACCCTAGAATTAGACAATATGTGATAGCATTGCATTGGTGGTAGCTTTTCGTGTGTTATCACATTGTTTATATGCATACCTTTATATGTACTTTTGTACAAAATGGCTGGGTAAGACAGCATTCTTAAACAAAACAACAATTTTTTTATCAGTTAAATATTAATACAAAAGTATCAACTTGACCCACATTTTGCTAGGATCATTTGCTTCTCAACAAAAAGATATTAAACATGCCTGGGTTTAAAGATATGTAATCATGGTTGCTGGCGACACTTATATATCAGTGTCTTTTTCCTGTGTGATCAATCATATCACCTTCAGAAAAGCATTATTTAAAAAAAATATGAACTTAATATCTAATTTTAATTCTTCATTGACAATCTGTAAGTCCTGCAGCTTCTAGAACTACTTTGTATTTAGTAATATGTCCTATGAAAACTGTGAAAATGTTGGCGAAAGTGCGACAGCTCAGCTTGCAGTGACTGGCACTGAGTCCAAGGTTGCACTTGAAAATTGGATGGCTTTCAGTACAAAATAACAAAAATAAACCATTGTAAATTTCACTAGGACTTCAAAATGTTGACATTGTGAAATTTTAATCTTCAGGCAAGTAACATTTAACTGGACAAGTAGATTTTCATTTTTATTAGTTCAAAATAATTATTCATGCATGTACAAGTTGAGATCTTCTGTTTCAGAACATTTCAGTACATTCAGAAGATGTATTTCTTTTTTATTTTTCCCCCAGACCTCGAAAGAGTCGGTCGGGGGCATTATGTTTTCACCCCTTCCGTCCGGGCGTCCTGTCATAAACTTTTCCTTTGTCACGCTGTCACGTGAACACCGCTCGGAGGTTTATGATTTTTGGTGGGATGAATGGTCATACATAGGGGATGATGCCTATCGATTTTCAGCTCACTCCACCAACCAATATGGCTACCATGGCAGCCATCTTGAAATCCTTTAGCGCACTCGCCGGAGGTTTTTGCTTTTTGGTGACCTGAATGGTCATACATAGCACATGATGCCTAACACTCGCTTTCTGTTCATGTTCTTCAACTGTTTCAGTCGGGGGCATATGCCACGCCTTGTGTTGCTCTTGTTTAATACTGTGTTACAGGATTTTTTTTTCAGTCGGGGGCATATGCCACGCCTTTTGTTGCTCTTGTTTAATACTGTGTTACAGGATTTTTGCCTTCAAAACTTGACGAATATTCTTAGTTTTTAGTCTATCATTGGCATATATCATTGGCATATATTCAAATTTCCTTCCTTAAATTTTAGTGTTGATTATTAATAAGATATTGACAGGACCACTGAATTTTGCACAAGCAAATACTGCAGTTTCACTAGTGTTAGGTGTCAATGAGTGTACCATGCACAAAAACAATATATTTATACATGATTTGTACATTTATACATGGTGATTTATACATTGTATCCATAAATTATATTCATACATGAAATCATGAACCTTCTAATGTTTTAAGATGTTTTCATCAATGTATTTGTAGCCTGTCTGAAAGAAAAACTAATATACTGACACAGTGAAAATGCAACACCCATATTTAATAACCAAGAAGAAGAACAACCAAGGTTTCTCGATTCAATTTTAATATGAATAGAAAAAGAATTTCATTGTCCATAGCACTGTAAAGTTTCATCACATTATCTCGTCAAGTGTTTCCGATATGCCACTGTGAATGCTCAGACCCTCCACAAACTGTCAGTAGCGAGTGTGTCCTCCCTGTGCTCGCACACGTGCGTAAACGGTGAGACATCGATTCACACTAACGCTGCACAATGGCTTGGGGTATGTTCCTCCACTCGTTCCCTGCTCGTTGGTGAAAGTTTCTGGTGAGGCGTGGAGTATGGGGACGGGCGTTGTCGTGTTGGAATGTGAACGGTAATCATTGTTGTCCATGGTTGCTCAATAGTGGTTGGAGAACTGGTCTTAAAATCTCATCCACATATTGCTGTGCTATTAGACCTCCATAAATCACTACAATTTCACCCCGAAATCTCACATTAATGGCAGCTGAGACTACGACACAACCCCGACCAAACCAATTTCTCTCCAGAAAACACCTGTCTTGATGACGTTCATAGGGAGGTTTGTGAATGCTTCCTGTCTGTTGGTAGCAATGTGCCAGTCTGTTGATGATGGATGAACTGACCCTGAACCGGCCGGCAACCTCTCTTTGAGATGTTCCCCCAAGCAGCATTCCCAAAGCCCGCTCCCTCTGCTGTTCTGTAAGCCGTGGCATTCTGACGCTGATGCTGATGGGGATGAACCACTGTGCCTATTATGCCTGAATGTCTTGCTTTGCACTTGCATGTCATTCAAGTGATGCATTCAACCTGCTGCTAATGACATGACAAAGTTGCGTTTTGGAGAAGTGATCCCCTGACAAACACACAAACTGGGTTCGAACCTGGACTTGCACAAATTCCACTATATTTCTTCTGTGGTGATTTTGATGGCTTCAAAAAATCAGCTAGAATTTTAAAAATTAGCCGCTGCGTTTTCATTGTTCTGGGGTAGGCTTACAATAACAACAATAACACTGATTGCCACCGCCAACGAAGTTGGGGCAGAGATTATGTTTTCGTCCCTGTTTGTTTGTTTGTCTGTCTGTCTGTCTGTCTGTCTGTCTGTTTCTGGACAACATAACTCAAAAAGTAATGCACGGATTTGGCTGAAATTTTGTGGGTGCACTGCTATTACATCAAGGATGGACCCTATTGATTTTCACTGCGATCAGCGAAACAATATGGCCGCCAAGGCAGCCATCCTGAAATCGTATGTCGCGCGATAACTCAACTTTGCTCCCACTCATGAAGATTTGGATTGTGCTGCCTTGGCGGAGGTTTGCATTCTACGAGTGCCTCTAGTAATGTACATCCAACTTGAACTTTAACTTGTTACTTTAGTTCATGATTGAATTTTCTTCAGATTCACGTACTTAAATATGGCATCCATTAATTAACATATGGATTATAGAAACTTCCATACCACTTTCTGTAAAAACAAAATCATGTGTTCTGCAATGTGTCAGCACTGGACTATCAGTGCCTGTAATTGCAAATACCAAATGCTAGGCTACTTTTAACAACTGTTTTGAAAAGCAAATAACATGAGCTACATGCCTAATAATTTTCAAGAAGATATAGCCTATAATAAGAGAGAACCATGAGTTTTAAATAGGATATCTTCTTCTGTCTTATGCCGGTTTCAGAAAAGTTCATTTTGGGGTGGGGTTACTAAATGGCTCATAACACACATAAAGCTACCACCAATGCAATGTTATCACATATTTTCTGACTTCAGAGATGTATACCCTTCCAAAAATTACAATGAGCATTATTCCCCTCAGATGGTAACGGTGGCCAAAATGTCAGGGTCTGGCTCATGGCCTAATGGTAGCATGAAAGGGGAACTTTTACAAATAATTTTCGGCCCTTCCTATTCTTCAAATCATTTATTGTTATAACGTATAAAAATATAAGCATGTCTGTGCTGAGCTAGTTTTTTACATTCTGATGCTTTGCCATACATCCTTTAAGGGCCCTGTTTCACAAAGCAGGATTTCTGAGTTAGCTGGATAATATGATTTAGGAAACACGGGAAAAATCCTCCATGGACTTGTAAATAAAAGAGCCATTCCAGGTTTTATGCAATCCTGTAATCCAGCAAACTCAGTACGCTACTCAAACTGCATAAAACTTGTAGTACATGCATGTGCATTTTCTTATTATACAGTGTCAATGTTTTGTGGCTGTATTTTAAAGATTCACACCAAATGAGGCAAAGAAACAGTGCCCACGGCAGTGTCGTTTTGTGGAAATTTTACCAGTTTCTAGACAGCTTGCTCTCAAAAATATTTGGATGACAAAAATGCTGCAACTTTTTTTCCATTTGGCCATTTAATAGCAACCTATATTTTTTGTACGTGAAGAAATTATTTCGGAAGTTTCTTGTCCATGTGGATGGAAATACATAAGATACCATTTCTGACCCCTGAGAGAGAGCCGTGACTGCACAGCTAAATAATATTCTGTTTTCCTCAGTTTATAACTGGCTGTTGGCCACAAAATGTTCTGGCTCTTTTGCAGTATAGTCAGTGGCAGAATTGGACTAATATTGGTCAGTGAAACAGGCAGGAAACACAACGGCCTTACATTTGATTTCCAGGTGTGGTGTCCTCATTTCTTTCAGGTTCACATTAGCTTCAGTAAATATACAGTAAAATTATCCCTGGCACACAGAAAATTTTCCTTTGTTTATACAGAGTGAACGATGTTATCTGGACAGTACATGTCATCCTGTCACTGTCTTTTTTTTGGGGGGGGGGGGGGGTGTGGCTGTCACATGAGGATAGAGTAGCAGGTTAACTCTACTCTCCTGTTTCGGTCCAACAATAGTAATGCTTACTGCTGTCTGTTCACCATTTACTGTATATTCCCTAACTCATGGTCCTGCAGCGGTAACTCACCTTCAGAGATACTGAAAAACATAAACTAATCCTGAAATACTGAGTACTGTAGCTCAGACAAATTTTTATTTGTCATATATTGTGTTTTGCTTCGTCAAATTTTGATTTTAAACATGGTGGAAGGTGACAAAAATGTAATTCTGCTTGCTCATGAACTCAATATCCTCTGCCTTACACCTGCATTATTTTTTTAAAATTGATAATCACTGGAAATGATTTAAAATTAATGCATGAAAATCTTCTGGTTTTTGTGCGATGACACGTTGTGACCTCTTGTCATGCCCGTTTGCAGCACATACAACTTTGGCGCAGACGGCTTCCAAACTCCAGCAGGGGCGCCACCCTGTGCTTGGGGTCGGGGGTCCACGGTGGGGTGGACTGGATGAGGAAGCTGGCGTTTCGCTATCGTCGCGTCAAGGAGATTTACAACACCTACAAGAATAATGTAGGAGGTGAGCGCATGATGGAGCCCACATTTTTCCTTTTTACCCCTCAGCCCTGAAAGAGGCTGTGGGGTACTGTCATCACGCACGGCGTCCGTCTGTCCGTTCGTCTGTCTGTCAGTCCACATTTCATTTTGTGCAATAACTGAAAAACGCCATCACCGATCATCACGATTTTTGGTGAGGACATTTGAGTATAGTTACTACACAAGCCTGTTGATTTCAGTTGCGATCCAAAATCAAATATGGCTGCCACAGCCGCCATCTTGAATTTCTATTCCGTGCGATAACTGAAAAACGCCATCACCGATCATCACGATTTTTGGTGAAGACATTGGAGTACTGTTAGTACACAAGCCTATTGATTTCAGTCACAATCCGAAATCAAATATGGCGCCACAGCCACCATCTTCAATTTTCATTCCGCACGATAACTCAAAACCCCCTCCTTCAATCAAAGCCATTTTTGCTGTGTTGCTTGGTCTTGTGTTCCTACAGTAGCCTATCAATTTTCACGGTGCCTGGTTGTTTAGTATGACCGCAAAGCCGCCATCTTGTATTTTGTATTCCGTAGGATAACTTGCAAATGCCTTTGTGAATTTATATTCATTCCAAATAATCCAGGGGCTGAGGGGTAACACCTGCTTTGCGGGACTATTTTTTGGTGTAAAGTCAACAGATTTGAACATGTTTACGTGGGAGTACATTACGGCTGTATTTTGCCTCAGTGACAGTCATACTCAGGATCAGATCTGGCTTTGAATCGCACTCAGTACTTTAAGGACCTATGTTGAAAGATGTGATTGGAAGAAGATGTATCATTCTGTAATGTGATTGGTAGAGCTGCAGTGAAATGTATCATTATGTACAGTAGTACAGAGAACTGTGGTTACATGCATCGATCTCTGCAGTGGTTGGCAGAGCAGTGGTTAAATTCATGGTTTTGTTCTGTGATTGGCTGAGCAACAGTTCAATACATTGTTCAGCACTGTGATTGGCTGATGAAAGGATCAGTACATTATTCAGTGCTGTGATTGGCAGATCTGTGGTTAAAGGCATTGTTCTGCGCTGTGATTGGCAGAGCAGCAGTTTATTGCACGGTTCTGCGTTGTGATTGGCGGAGCTGCAGTTTAATGCACTGTTCTGCGCTGTGATTGGCGGAGCTGCAGTTTAATGCACTGTTCTGCACTGTGATTGGTAGAACAGCAGTTTAATGCACTGTTCTGCACTGTGATTGGCAGAGTAACAGCTTAATGCACTGTTCTGCGCTGTGATTGGCTGAGTTGCGCTTTAATGTGCTATTCTGCGCTGTGATTGACAGTGCTGCAGTTTAATGCACTGTTCTGCGCTAAGATTCACAGAGCAACAGTTTCATGCACTGTTCTGTGTTGTGATTGGCAGAGCAGCAGTTTAATGCACAGTTCTGCGCTGTGATTGGCAAGGCAGCAGTTTAATGCACTGTTTTGTGCTGTGATTGGCTTAGCTTCGGTTTAATGCAGTGTTCTGCGCTGTGATTGCCAGGTTTGCTGGGCAGTCCTAAGCGGGAGGAGTGGCTGCAGTTGCGGAGAGAGATGGAGGTTCTCACAGACCTGTGGCTGACCCAGGCGCTTCGAGCTCTCGCCCTCATTAACTCCAGGTGAGCTGCAGCCGAGCCGGGCCGCTGCCCCAGCCATCGAGATGAGCCAGCATCTGGGCGCCTTCATACGAGCAGCCCGGCTCTATCACCTGATTGTTTTGGATTCAAATACTTTTCTAAGTTTTACAGAGCTTGTCTGGTGTATTTAGGTCAATGAGATGAAGTGAAAAATGTGACCCTGCCTTGTGGTGTCATTACTTGGCTTAGTAGCACTAGGTGAGATTACCTGAACACTGACAAGTGTTTGAATCTGAAACAGTTACATAACCGAGCCAGACCTGCCAAAGACTGCTTCTTTTTTAAATGTAAAAACTTGACATAACTTCTTCAATTTCCTTATACATGTGCACCTAATTCTCTCAATTTTTATAATTCACTCAATTTATTTTTATAATTATGTTTCTCGGTGTTTAAGAGCACCACTGCTATATTGATGATAGAATATTCTGTCAAGTGAATTCTGATCACATATTTCTGTCCTCATGCCTTTAGCGTAAAGGGAAAGATGACTTCACTAATGTTTTTCGGGTGCTAGAGGTCTGTGAAAAGACTTCGAATAGACTTATCAAAGAGTAAATTCTGACACCCTCTCGCATTTAAAGACGGTGTGTTATGGGTCACCGAGGTCTAGTAGTTACAGACTATAAGATTATACAAAGGCTGGAGATGTAGCAGGGCATGCCTATTGGTTGTTGACAATGTTCACATCATTGAACTTCACTGTTTCCATGTGCCAAGATGAAAGACTTCTGATAATGTTAAACATTTTTGATTTTATCGGAATGTTGAGATGAGAAAAAGACTGAATCAAGCTGAGTTTTTCTAACCTCTTACACGAGACGCTAGAGATGATGAAAACGTGCCCCAACTCGAGCAAAAATCTCATAATTTGATTCCGACATTAGAAATTTATCTACGATAGTGAAATCGCGTCAAACGTCATTGGGTGTCAGAGCAGCATCAGTGACGTGCTACACTGGCAGCAAAGGTCACGCTGGATTGGTTCTCCAGAAGCCTAAAGATTAACGAGACGTTAAACATCAGGTTTTCATCTTCCAGGCCGAACTGTGTAAACGTGCTGGTCACCACCACTCAGCTCATACCAGCCCTGTCCAAGGTTCTGCTGTATGGCCTGGGAGCTGCGTTTCCGATAGAGAACATCTACAGTGCCACAAAGACAGGTCAGTCATACATCCCTCCACACGTCTATTATCTAACCTGTTCATTTCTGCTCAGTGCTGTGGGGGAGGCTAGAGTCTGTCGCAGCATGCAATGGGCAAGAGGCAGGAACACACCCAGAACAGCTCCCAAATCCATCACAGAGACCGTGCACCATTCACACACACACACACACACACCAATGATCATGGGCATTTTAGAGTCTCCAGTTAGCCTGATGGACTTTGGCCTGTAGGAGGAGACTAGAGTAGGTCATTTGCATAAATAATATATATTGCTTCTCTATTATGAATATATTAATATTTCCTATTGCATCATTCCATAATAATTTGAGTGTCATCTTAAGTAAAGCATGAATGTCATACGTGTTTATTTATTTACTGGCATTTCGCCAATAGTTTATCTTGGCGTTTGCATTGTATTGTATTAAGGGACAACTAACAATAGTATTTTCGTCTGATTTAAGTAATTGCATTGATACTGTAGTGATCTTCTGACAATATGTCAAGCCGACACAAAATATTTTTGCAACGTAACTGAAATGCTTAGTCAATGTCAAAACAGTCTGGTGCGGGCATTTTGCGTTGGCTTGGTGTTGGTGGACTCGTATTCCATCTGAATGTCGCTGGGTTTGTGTTGTTCGCGTATCTGTGGATAAGCGTGTTGTCCACCTGCTGTCTAGTGCTTTATGTCCTCTCTCTGGGCTCAAATGTCTCTGCTGATCTGTGACAGGGAAGGAGAGCTGCTTCGAGCGCGTGACTCAGCGATTCGGCCGACGGGCCGTGTACGTGGTGGTGGGCGACGGCGTGGAGGAGGAGTCCGTCGCTAAGAAGGTAGCGCTAGCCTCCTCTGATGTAGCCTCTCCTCTGTATGTTTGTAGTGCACTCATCACAGAGGCCTGTAAGGGACAGCTAAGCATTTACAGCATCGCTTAAAGACTGATTATAGGCAATCGGAGTTGACTGTCCAGACAATGAGTATAATGGTCAAATGTATTTTTGTGTTTGCATACTCGCCATCACACTTCTTGGGTATTCGGATTTCATGCTATCATGGATCTCGCCACAGTAACGTTTTATGTCTCCTGGCCCCTATGCTACAGAAAAACATGCCCTTTTGGAGGGTGTCCTGCCGCCCTGACCTGGAGGCCCTGAGCCATGCACTGGAGCTGGACTACCTCTAGGTGGCGCCAAGAGTCTTCCCTACACTTCCTGCTCCTGCCCTTGTCTCGACAACCAATCATTGAGAAGATTAAGCCCCGCCCATAAACTGCAGACGTGAAGCGGCAGAAGAGAATCGGAACATTATTGAGGACCTCCCTCCCCTCCACCCCCCCCCCCCATTCACTCTCTCCTCGGGCCACAGTGTGTCAATATTTAAAAAAAGACTCCCAACGAAAGAGATGGATCCTGTGTCGAATTATAGAAATAGCAGAGGAAGGACCTTTGATGAGGAAAGCTGTTTTCTGCTTTTATTCTTTTGTTTTGTTTTTTGGATTTCTTGAGAGGAATACTGTTTTCATGATAATACTGGAGACAGTATTTGCTGTCTGGACTACAGAAGATGACGGATCTCCCCCGCTTGGTTGAACAATCCTGTGGGTGGGGATTGCGGGCATTACGAAATCCTCTACGATGTAGGTCACTGCATCGATGTTCATCCTGTCCAGCTCTCCTGTCTACAACTGTTAAGAGGACTGAAAGTTTTGGGAAATGTGACATTGTCCATGTAAATCTCTCCCATATGCTCTCAGATTATCCTGAATTCTTAATAAGGAGGCCTGAGGTTTTCCACAGTTTACAAAGTTTTGGGAACACTTATGGACTTATTTTCTGTTGTCTGTGATCCATTCTTCATTATTTTTCGTCTGAAAGGCAGACATATATGTCAGATGAGTAAAGGGAAAAGCTGTGTGTCATTTACTGACTCTAAATTGAGCAAAAAACAAAACCAGAGAGCTAAACTAAACAGTGACAATTTTGTCTGCTCAGATGAAAGAGAAAATGGGACACACTGACGTGTTTTGATGGTTGAATGCCACTTAATGCCTGTGCCATGGCTAATATTGTGCCATGAAACACTACTTAGACAAAGAATGCTATGACATCACCTTCTGAAAGTGCAGCAGTGGATATTTCCATTCTTAGAACCTGTCTGAAGCGCATGCGCTTGAAGTCTAACGGAGATGCTCTTTCTGGCACTAGATGGACAGTACAGTCAGTGTGATCTGCAGGAGTGGAGCCTGAGCCGTATTGGCTCAGAGTTTTTGGTCTTCAGTAGCAGAATACAGCTCTTCCTGCTTCAGGGTTGGGTGATTTAAGTGACTAAGAATCCCTCTGGTTACAGCTAGGCTAGCTCCTCCTGATCACACTATATGCTACCACTTATCTCCCACAGTGCATCACAGCTTAGGGACTGTGAAATGGCCGCAGTCTCACCTGTACATGCTAATGAAGCGCCGCAGAGCTCCTCGTGTGCACATGATGCAAATGGCAGAGTCTATCAGTGACCAGCAGCAGATTTGGAGGGACATTACAGGGTGTGAAATGGTTCTAGAGATGTAAGGGCAATCTTGAGTCGCATCAGGGTGCGTAAGTCTGAATGAACGGTGCCAAAGATTGGTTGGGACTTGGACAGCAGCTTCTCCATTGTTTCCTGTTGTTTGATCCTCTGGAAGAAACATAAAGAGTAAACAGCACTTCTTAATAAGCATGGCTGTTTACACTCTCAGGTCCACTGAACTCAATGGACAGTATGTATCTCAGAGCTACACGTCAACAGAACTCCTTTCTTTTCCATTTGAAATCCATGCTTGCATCCTGTTCCTCACCCCAGCCGAACACCATATTTGCATGATTAAATGGGTGACGGTAAAAACACTTATTCAGGCCAGAAAAGAGAGCTGGACCATATGTAGTCGCCCACTCAAGACTCCGTGTGACACACATATATGAGTGTAATCGATCACACAGCTGACCTGCTCGATCACGGGAGCGCCTTTGATCCCTTCGGGGAGACTGTCTCTTAATTTATGAAATACTATGCTTCCCGGGGAGTCCGTCCAAGCGCTGGGAACTATCCGGAAGGACGGGACGCAAAGTAACGGCCGTAAGGATCTTCTGTTTAATCAGGACATTTGGGTGTATATTTTTGTCGTTTGAGTTTCCTTTCTTTTCCCTTACTGAGTGTCGTGTGTAACCTGTATGTAATACAATGGGATGGGTTGGATTTGGACCTTGCATGTGTCGATTACAGTTTGCCCTCTGTCCGAGCTATGATTTGTATATAAGGTTTTTTACAGGTCAGGAGTAATAGAATAATAAAAATGCCTATTAAACGCTGTGGAGTAATTTACTCATATGCACCTGTGGGGGTTATTGAAATGGGGTTTGTCCATGTGTCCATCCGTCACGTGTCTTACGTATGTCATTACTCATAAAGCTCTCGTCTGACTATCTTCACATTTACGGGGTTTATGCACTTCATGGTCCAGTTGTGCCTTTTGAATTTGTTTCTTCATTTGCATAATTTATGCACATTTTTGTCAGCTCTGAGAAAACCCGTACTGTAAATGGTTCTTCGCTGGCATGGCGAAACCTCGTCGGGGGTGTTTAGTTGATTTTGTCCACTTGTTTTCAGATTTGTCCTGCTGACGTATTTTGCAGTGGTTATTTTCAGAAGCGTTATGAGCTGCAGTCTATCCTTGTTTTATGAAGAGAAATACGCATGTCTCTTATTCAAATAAGACAGTCTTGGTACTGAAAGGTAAAAAAGCATGTTCGGAATCACTTTATTTCACAGGTTGTAACAGTATTTACTGGATGAATACCTGGTACTTTTGTTATTATTTCGTAACTTCTTTATTTCAGAAGAATGCTCTGTGATACAAAGTCAGCTAATTCCATGCAGCAACCTTGCTCAGTAAAATGAAAATACGTTTTGCAGACAGAATCTAGTCCTGAAATCTAAGTTACAACACCGACCCCCCCCCAAACACAGAGATCACAGTTCCCCTCTCTCACCTCCCTGTGCATCTGTTACTTCAGGAATCCTGGGTCTCTGCCATGAGAACCCCCCCCCCACCAGAAAAATAGACCACCCCTTGTGGCCCTACACTCCAAAACTGTATCTGCTGCCCCTCGACAGATGGGCATGAACAGATCTCAGACCAACCGCTCAGCCAGAAAGGATATGAGGCAGAGGAATTGAACCATATTGTAGGTGATCAGGGTCAGGGGCTGGTCTGTGGAGGCACAGATATGTTTGGGTGGGGTCGGGTGGGGTGGGTTGGGTTGCGATAGGAACAGTAATTGGAGTCACATCTACTGTTCAGGCATCAGGGAAGCATTAGGACCAGATATTCTGGCTGAGGGATGGTTGGTGCTGTGATACTCTAAAAACAAAAATAACAAATACCATTGCAGGCTCAGGGTGTACGGCTGTTCTTAGTCAGCTAACCATTCACATAAAGTCTGACATTATTTACTGTTGATTCGCAAGGTGGCAGTCAAGGATAATCTACTTATGTAATGCTGGAGTTTAAATGTAAATGATTACTAATTTATTGGTGGTTATTTGTCTGAGCTTGATAACCTCTGAGACGGGAGACCTCCTGGGAAATTGCTGCCGTAAGCTGGTCAGCCTGCAGGTGGTGATCCTCCCTCTGGTAAAGATGGGGACACTGTGCTGAAGGAGACGCTGTCTTGCGGATGAGATGGTAAACCGAGGTCCTGACTCTCTGTGGTCATTAAAGATCCTATGACTCTCTTCGATAAGAGTAGGGGGTTCCCCGGTGTCATGGCTGAAGTCCTAACCTGGCTCTTTCAACCTGCCACCTAATCATCCTCTGAATTAATTAGCTTTAAACCCTCTCTCCTCACCTCAGCGGGTGTGTGATGGGTGTTCTGGTGCAAACATGGCTGCCGAGCATCACACACATACAGTGCTACATACTGCTGGTGGTTGAGGCAAGCTTCCCACCAGGCATTATAAAGTGCTTTGAGTCACAGTGATGTAGGCCTAAATATAATGTGATTTATCGACTGCTCGGAGCACAAAAAGGTTAAGAGCATCTTTCAAGTTTTGAGAAAAAGCAGTGTAAAACTTTGAAACTATTTGAAAAATATGATTTGCATCCAACTTACTGGTTTCTTGGCAGGTAACTTAATAATTATGATACAGGTCAGTGTAATTTTGAGAAAAAGCACATTTTTTCAGCAAAAAATACACTTAACCTTTTTGTGCTCCAAGCAGTCGATATGGTCATTGCAAGTTTTTACGCAGCATTTAAATGTAACACCTTCATCCAAAAATTCTCAGAATTGCACCATATTTTTTTGTTTATCGCGTGTTCTGCGTAAAAGTCTCATTAGAAAAAACATATTATTTGCATACAAGGAAGATATTGCATCACACTTTTGCATCGTCCTATGAAATTTAGACTTCTCATTTTGCTATGCAAGTACACAAACCTCAACACTTGCTTCATCCCTGTAAGTACATGCATTCCTCGTGGAGAGTATGCAACAGGGCTGAGTCAGGATACGCTTTTAGGTCCTGATTCTGTGTTAGTTAGTTTTCTCTGCAGTCTGTCTGTCTCCATCTGTTTTGATTTGTCTCCTCAATTGATTTTTAATCATTACTGTATATCACTGTCACATGGCTTAGCCCCTCCCCTTGTGCATTCCTGGCTTCTTCCACTCCTGACCTTCATTGTTACCATAGACTGTATAAAAAGATGGACGAAGCTACCGTGACGTCACCCATTGGTTTCATCATACCATAAAGGAAGCCTCGATTTTGGCAATTTGAATTGCACCATGTTGTCATTTTGAAACCGGATGTGATTTCTATTGGACGAGAGCGTGTATAGAAGATCCGGGGAGGACCGTGGCTCTGGATCTGACCGTATCGGATGAGGACCAGAGGATAGCCACGCCCCTAAAGCATATTCTGGCTTTATCCTTTATTCTAGTCAATATGGGACCATAATTTACAAAAATGAACATCATGATATATCGAAGGAGACTTAAAACTTGCTATAGCTACCATAAAATAATGTGAAAAATCATTATTTAAATGAAAAATCAGGTGGGAAAGTAGGGTCATTTTCTCATGGACTTCTATAACATTGAACTTCTTTCTGCAACCACCGACGTCGCCATCTGCTGGCCATTAAATAGAACGCCATTTTACGGTACTTTCGCATGGGCTTCATTTTTCAGACCAGGGTGTTACGTCCATCTTTTTATACAGTCTATGATTGTTACTTGTTGTCTCTGAGTATTTTATTTCCTGTTGTTTCTGTGTATTTAAGTTCCTGTTGTCTCTGTGTGTTTAAGTTCCTGTCTTTTGTCTCCCAGTCTGTTGACCATCATTCGTGCTGAACTCACTGTCTCAGTGTTCATTGTAATTTCCAGCTCCAGAACCTTCTTTGTTTTCCTGCTTACTGCCTTCGTTGTCCATCCTCATTCTTCAGCCTAGCGTCTCTCACTCCCTCCAGATTGACTGTACGGTTCTGCTCTCAGGCCTGGACCTAGACTCTGATCAGCCTCTTCCGCTGAACACTGTTTGCCACGGCTCGACTTCTGCCTGCTCCCCCCTCGACTACAATCTGCTTTCCCTTCATTGCACAGTCTGCCTGTTCTCTGACCTGGGCCGTCAGTAAAGCTCGTTCTGACTGTGCCTCTAATCCTGCTCTTGGCTCCTTCTTTTCTGACATCCGTGACACCCAGTAACTCCAGTCTTCATTCCTCTTCCATCTTTCTCTAGGTCCCTCTGCCTTCCCCGTCTCATCAGAAAGACACGGGCTGTTCCTCACTTTGAAACCAAAACTATGCACAGAGGACGCTGCGGAAGCGCACAGAGGTTAAGCACAGAGCAGGGTTAGTTAACACCATCAGAAAGTGGCCACGTCGCATCTAGCTGCTGTCTCGTTGGTTCAGCTTTGAAAGGATAGCGACAATCAAGATCAAAGTTGAAATAACTTGAACTTTACTCGTAGCTCTCAGTAGTGATTTCAAGTGGAGCCGAGGATGGCTCTTCTGCATAGCATTGCTTAGGAAGACAATGGCCCAGCCAGCGCAGAGCAGTTTCGCTGATAATCATGTGTGGGCACCTTAATGCGCCAGGGAATGCAAACAGGCTGTGTTATGGTTCTGCCTCATGTGTGCTGTTTTGTCATTGTGCTTATTACTTTTGTTTTTGTGCTTCTGCTTTTTCTCCCGTGCCTCACTCTCTCGGTTTATTTTTCAGCTTTCTTTTCGCTGTCTGAGGATTGATTCACTCTTGCCCAAACTCCTGTGATGTCGTTTGACAGCCTTGAGCATGCCTGCGTCTAGTTGTCCAATCACGTTTCCTCATTCGGAATCGGCTGTGGTATTTCATTCATTACTTCCACCTGTGCTTAATTCTGGGTCTCGCTAAACTCTGAGTGAACGCGTTCCCTGATAGGATCATTACTAACCCGTACTAACCAGCACTTATTTGAGGGTGATTGTATATATTTTGTCAGGTAGTGTTAACCTTAATTAACTCATTAGCGTGTGCGAGCGTTTCCAGCTTTTGTTTTCTTCCTAAGCTTTCCCTGTTTAACTACGTTTAAAGCTATGCTTTCCTTCGCTTCTCTCATGGTGTTTTTATACTCGTCACGTTTAGATTACCTTAATCTAAACCGTCTAGTTTGATTGATTGTCTCAGCATCTTGTCTCGAGTCATTATTGTTAACCCGGTTCACATGAATTTGTTTATTAATCCCATGTGTTTCTGCTTCCTTCTGAGATTGTCTTCCGAGTCCCCGCCTCCTCCCGTGTGTATATCTGTGGGCAGGAGGGAAGTGATCCTCAGACAGAACTTTGTTGGCTATGCGCTACATTGTGAAATCTCAGCTCCTGTGCCTTCCCGAGTATTTCCTTTGTGCGATTTCCGAACCTTGTGTTTTGCTGCGCCCACGTCTTGTCTCCCTTTTGTCTAAGACTCCCAGTGTTTCTGTTAGTTACGGCTGGCACACATTACAGGATTCTTCAAACCTTCAGATTTAGAGACCACACGCTTGATTAAAAAAAAAAACAGATCACACAAGATCTCTCTCTCTTCTGATCTTATAGTGTGTGGTGTGCACTACGGAGCACACCACACACTAACCGATTCTTTAGCAGAATATCAAGTTCTTCACGCTCAATATTCCAAATCTTGTGTAGTCAAACGTGTTTTTTGTTTGTTTTTACTTCCTCTTCTGTCAGTCAGCTGACTCAGCTCGTGTCTTGATTGGCTTTTGTTCCGGTACTTGTGACATTACAGTGTGCGTGCTCGGCTCCTCTCAGAGCACCACACATACTACAGGATTTCTAGTCGCAAATATTAAACATGTTCATTATTTACGATCTCTCCTTCCGAAGCCTTCCGAGCGGACCGGACAAAATCACTCTTAACACACCCCACACCACAGGAAAATCTGACACAATGTCGTGAGCAAACATCAGACAATCGGGCCTTTGCTGGCTTTGATCGGAAGGGGGAGATCGGGACAAAAATCAGCCCGATTATCCTGTAGTGTGTACCAGGCATTGGTTTGGTGAAGTTTTTGTTTTCTAGTTTAGCCACTCTTTGAGTGTCTACCTTTGTTTCCCCCTGCCTTGGGCAGTGTACCTTAGTTTTTCCCATTCGTTCAGCGCATGTGCACGGTGGTTTATTTCTGGCCTGATTGCCTGCTTTTCTCATTTAGTGTTTTGGTGTTCTAATACACTCATTGTTCCTGCATCTGGCATCCCCCCGACCACTTCTTCATAGGCTGACTTTTCAAAATGAGCCGCAGAGCAGCTCACGCTTCTTAAGTTAATTTACTGCAATGCGCTGAATATGAATGACCTGCTTGGAGGGCAGAGTGAGGTCATTACACATCTCAACTGCACAGGGTCGATGGAAGGAAGCCCTAGGCTCTCTATCTGTGGAATATATGACTGGCGGCTTTAGGAAGAAGTTCCAAAATGTCAGTCAAAACATGGCACAACTCTATCTATTTCTCTGAATATGCTGCAAATCTATAACAGCTGTGTAAAATTATAGTTACTTCAACACTGCACAGAATAGCCCGTGACTTTCACATGTAATCTGTACACAATGAAACTGTCATACAAGGCCATAAATGTCACAGTCAGGGCCCCTATCCCATGTATGGACAACAGGATAAATGGTCATACTCATTGGCCTTAAAGATCTGTTTGACTGAAACGTCCTTTCATGCATCGCATTTAACGTGTGAATTCCAGAGAAAGATCATACTTTTTACTTGGTAATGTTATTATCCCAATGGATTGTGCGCATTGGATAGTGGGTAAATGAGGCCACTGAAGGTCGCATTATGTGGCCTTGAAAGTCGGCCGACGGGGGGCTGGTCCTCCCTCGTCTTCTGCTGTCTCCAGAATCAAACAGCCTTTGATGACGTAACAGCCGAAATACACAGCCCACCCATAATTATTAGGGGCCGGGCAGCCTAAGCTGCTAGGACCCTATTGTTATACTGCAAGTTCTTTCTTCTTCTTCTTCTTTCAAGGAAATCCTACATCCCATGCACGAAAAATCACCAAACTTTGCACAAAGGTCCAGGCCCGTGCCAGATTGCCTCAGCTGCAAAAACAGGCCAATAGTACTGATGGTGGCACTACAGCAAGCCTCTAAATTTCAAAATTTTGAAAATTCACAACAAATCAACCATATGTGCTACAGATTTGCAACTTTCACCAAAATGTAGCCCCAATACTGAAGAAACCTTTGTACCTTTAAACCTATTGCAAATTATGAAGTCCATCACTGTTTTTTTTTCAAAAACTGTAAAACTTATTAAACCTATCTTCTCCCACAATTTTTGCTCAATTGACACCAAACGTGCTACACAGCATCGTCATACTGTCCTACACAAACGATCCACACAGATTTTTGATTGATCAAAAATTCAGCCTACAGTGCATCAAAATGTTTGACTGTAAATGGTATTGTAAACATATACTTGCAAATTCTTGCTAAATACGTTTTCAATGTTCATTAAAAAAATGACCAAATTTTGGAGTCATGGTAGATGATGTTTGTTAAATATCAGAATTTTATCTCAAAAACTGAATTTTTTTTACAGTATTTTGAATTTCGCTTTCATGCGAACAATTGGAGCCAATGCAAAAATGGCATTTTTAAACATCAGTTTTTCACATATGGAGCCAATAAATCATTGTTAAAAACAAATTATTGACATCTCCATGCTGTCTAGATGCAATTTGTATATTTTTGGATTTTTGTCTCAATAACTGAATTTTTGACAGCCGTTTGAAATCTGCCTTTACACGCTAACAGCTGCTGTCTTGCACACAGGTGACTGGCTTAGTCAATTTGTGAAGCTACGTGTGACATTTCCATTTGCCAATTAGCTCAGTGAGATAGAGCATAGTCTCTTGTCCCAGAAATTGTGAGTTCAAGCCTCAACTGATGCAAAATGCACATTAGAATGCCACCTTTTTTCATCTTCCTACACTCTGCTTGTTGCTCAGAATTGCCTAATTTTGCCTAAAATTGCCCGGCCCCGACCATTGCTGCGCAGCAGCTATAATTCTATTTATTTTTTTGCTAATAATTTTTACCAAAGCAGAGACTTCAACTATGGATCTTCATGGTGAATGCCTGATGCTTTGATGAATAATTCTCATGGCTACATGCGAGTTATGCCCATTCTTTATTTTCCCAATTTCTGTGCATCATTAAAATCATCTCAAGTTTTTGCCTTTAACTATGAATCACTATAAGAGCGAGACCTTTTCTTCGTAGGCGACATCTAGAAAAGGCCCCAGCAGATAACAAAGTTGTGGACAAAGGAGAAGATCGCCAAGGTAGAGGCATTTGACATTGAGTTTGAAGGCTTGCAGAAGGGTCTCAGAAATAAGGTAAAAGTGAGTCACACCGAGTGTTTGTACTAGCAGAGAGTGAGGAGTGAGAGTGAGTTTGGAGGGTAGAGTTAGAAACATAATTCTGGTGAACACGAGCAGATGCAGGGGCAGCATCACGAGGGGCCTGAGCAGAGAAGACAAGGAGCCCGAGGTCCACAGATCATCTGAGCACAGTGACCCTTAGATCACGGTCCTCCAAGTCTGAGAATCGCTGGGGTCCCACCCTCCCTTTACCTGGGGTTCAGGTTCAAAGACAGTCCAGCCAATAACAGGCATGAAGGCCTAGTCCACACATATGAAGGTATTTCTAAACATCGGGTTTTTCTCCTCAAAAGTCTCCTTCCACATGAAACTGCAAAAACTCAATTAAAGGGCAGTCAAGAGTAAGCCAAACCAATAGGCAGTGATGATATAATTTAGCAGAGGGCCATGTGGGCCAATCATGAGCCTTAAAAACAGGCAATAAAATGCAGATACTCTGAAGTCACAAGGCATGAACTCAGTTTTCCCAGTCTACACAAGAACAATGACAACTGAGTTTGTAGAAATCTTCACTCTTGGAGGTGTTTTCCAAAAGAGCCATTTTCAGTGACCGAAGATGCAGTTTGTATTTGAAGCTAAAGTTGAAGCAAATAGAAAATGCTATGTTTTCAAAAATACCTGAGTACGTGTAGACAGGGTATAATTGTTCACTTAATCAGTTATCTACATGAGAGGGGGATGTTTGGATTATGTAATATATATATATATGACAAAATATTCTTGTGGGACACTCCATCTCCCATGTGTTTTGAAAGCACCATCCTCTTAATGTGTAAGTGCAATGGCGCGCAGTACTCAGTCATTGTCCATACTTGTTATCTATAATTCAATTCAATTCAATTTTATTTGTATAGCGCTTTTCGCAGAGATTCTGTCACAAAGATGCTTTGCTGTGCAAAATATTCATCTAAATTTGATCTAACAGTTATTAGTTCAAAAACTACTGAATAAACATTTTCAGTGGATACCTTGAGCCATTGATACAACAAAAACATCAGCAATCATGAAAAAACAAAAGAATGCAATTATTATTATTATTGTTATTATTATCATTATTATTATTGCGAGTTGTGGCTTTTTAAAGACCGCACCAAGGTATCATCATCCTGAAAGACAATCAGGACGTGTTTTACGCAAATGAAGGGTTTATATGTTGGGAAATTGTTCCCTCTGGTGTACATACAGTGAACTACAGTTTCAGCGGGAGTCTGCGGAGGGCGCGCTGACCTGAGGTCATCTGCCTCACCAGAGAATGAAACTGATATAAAGGCGGAGGTCGAAGTTTCCCGGACCGAGAGTAAGGTTCTGATAGTTATGTTACCTCCTTTCAGTCACCTGATCACTCTGACATATTTCACCTCCGTATAAAGAATTGAGAACGTTACCTCATCCAGGTACCCACTGGGGAAGATTTTATTACTTGTATCAGGATGAATGGCAGAACCACTTATATTTTCTGGCCCAGAAATTTCCACTTCAGGGGGGCGCCATATAAAACTAGGATTCCAATCAGCACTAAAGCACAGAATCATAAAAACCAGACACCAGTGGACATTGTGATCATCCAGGATTTAATCTTGAGATACCTGATTTTAAAGAAAACAAAGAGGTGATTCCCATACTCGGCCCAGCGCCTCCCTGTGTATGTTATATATACTGATGGACTTTAAAAACTTATAACCAGAATTGTAGCCAAACTCAGATTCAAATTTGTAACCATTTATTGACTTTACCCATGAAAACAAACTTTGACAAAATGTCAGATAACATCAACAAAAAAAGAACGACAAAAGAATCAACAATGACAAGTTTAACAACAAAATCAACAACAGAGATCGACTCCAATCTCAGTACCGAGTGTGACCGCCAAGTTGGCGACTCACTGTTCTTCTGCTGATCCTTGGTCTGTGGATTCCTAGGGTCTCCTGAGCCATCCTGGTGCAGGTTCGAAACCGATCTCTCAGGTGGACGAGGCAGATCTGATTGTCCTGGGCTGGGGTCGTGACCCTAGGCTGACCAGGTCAGGGTCGATCATTGGTGCTTCCAGTCTCCTGGTAACGAGCCACAAGGTTGGAGATTGTGGGTTGGCTTACCCCAAAACACTGGGTGATGCGATTGTGGGATGTTCCAGCCATCCACAGCCCAATGGCTTGATCACGTTGGGGTCTGGAAAGGCGAGGCATGGCGCACGTAGTGTCTTTG
>CM056202.1:22696469-22761469 GCA_029692085.1 Gymnothorax javanicus
CAGCCCTCTGAGAGGACTAGGTCTGAAGTATGGGCATATTTTGGGTATTATAAGAATGCTGGGGGCACTTGATTGAAGACAGTTATCCTGTCTGCGGAAAAAGTTTCTGCTAAAGGCAGCAATACGTCAAATCTCATGGCACGTCTCCGTGACCGTCACCCACAACTTTATAGCCAATGCAAAGTTAACGTTAACGTTTTAGCTGAAATACATGATGTGGGGACATCGGGTTGAGGCTGAATGCAATGATCCGTCTAACTTATTGACTTGTCAATAATGTAAACAGAACCCTAAGTACAGCGCCCGTCGCCATCGAGAATGCATATCTAGCAGCGAATATTCTAAGCTAAACCGCTAAACTTTAATTCACGAAGAGACGCTGAAACGGTGAAAACAAGGCATTATTTAGCGCTAGTTGAAGGCATCAAAAATGCCATGAACTTTGTTTTTTGTAGAAATTTAATTGACAGTGACTACGTGTATATTACCATATATCATTAAATGGACGTTGGAATCAACCAAATACGAGCTAGCAGCTAGATCAGCTAAATCGCGCTAGCAGATTTGTTTACCATGACAACGGTTAACACTACTAATCAGCAATGTCGTAAACATTTGCTGAAATGAATGACATGGTACCAGAAGCATTCTACCTAAAATCCACATTTTCGTTCAGTGGTGCAGTGTGGCGCTAGCTGCTGGACACTTTCTTAACCTTAGCCTAAGAGCTAGACGGATGCCCACTTGGGTTTATTAAACAGTAGTAGATTACAGTATTTTATTGCACTGCATGCATTTCTTGATTGCATAATTTGTATTCGGAGTGGCTATTCGCACAGCTGCTGCTCCTTATGCGCAGCTGCTTAGCAGCTGTGCCAATAAGGATGGGCCGTAACATTATTCGCTCAGTAGCACGTCCATTTGTATTTGTCCAAGGTCAGTAAATGGTTTAATTCTAGCGAAGTTGGATAACTTTTATTTATTAATTCACACGGTCTGAGCCAAGTGTCTTTGAAAACACGAAACATGATTATTTGCCCTGTAAGATTATGAATTTCTAGCCAATCGTTTTCTTTTGATTTTGCAACAAAAACAGCTATAAAAGAAATCGTTTGTACATTGATATGAATGGTAGCCCAATGATAATAATAATACATGATGCTAGATCAGCAGCATCTTATTTGTTGATGATGGAGAGAATAAGTATACAATCAGTTCTGTTCCACTGATTTGTTAACATATATATTTTTTTTTAATTTTAATGTCATCAACACTTGAACATTTGGATTTGATTACATATGATTGTGGTAGTTATTTTTGTAATTTGTTTATAGTGGCTATTTTAAATGCATAATGCACTTTTGTCTTATTCTTTTAAGGTTTTCTTTAAAGTGCTCATGTGTGCAGTTCTACATTTTAGTTTTGATGATGACGAAAACAAGTATATAATAAGTGGTGTTTCTTTGAGTTGTTGACACATTGTTCTTTATGTCTTAGCTTGAATGTTTGGATTTGTATAATTTAAACCTGCACTACTGGAAATGTTCCTGACAAATAAGCTGTTTACATGCTGAACCCTTGTTCCTTTGATGCTAAGAGTTGCACTTTTGATAAGGTTTTGCCTATATTTTTGAAATGTAATAAACACCGTTAGATTTTTTAAAACTATTTCAGTTTGTGTAGGCCTATCAGTGCTTTCTGAACATATTGAACACATTTTTAAAAATACCGCGATAATACCGAAAACCGTGATAATTTTGGTCACAATAACCGTGAGGTTAAATTTTCATACCGTTACATCCCTAATGCCAAATGGACCAGTTTTCAGAAAGTTTGCACTTCACCATCTCAGAAAAAATGGAAAAAAATCATGGGTGTTTGCCATCATTTCAAATGGTCAAATCTTAAGTTCCAACTGCAATTTTTTCATGAAGTAATTGCCAATTTAAGAAGGGGGTGTCTAGTCATTTGCGAGTGTAGCAATTACTCATGAGCGTTTTTGAAGGGATACAAATACACTTTTCAGTGCTCCTAAATTCATGTCAATGAGTGCATATGGGTAAGATCACCTGAAATTTATGAATCTGCCATCAGATTTGGCATATCTCATTTGATTTTCCTGTAATAGGCTGTTGAAAATGACCATTTTTACAGAACCAAAATTTTCATTTGATTTTTAGTTGGTCCCCTTGACCAAAGTATGCATAATCAGGGGTTCATTTTGCAGCGTCATCCTCAGCAGCTACAGCACACTGGCCTCTAAAACCCAATCCAATCTCCTGTCTCTAGTTTAGGAGCAACTTGCATCTGAAAATGCTTATGATAAAAAAATGCCCAAAAAGGCCCAAATTCAAGGCATGATTTGGTCATGTGGACACACCAAAAAAAATCTGAAAATTTGTGGAGCAGCTTTTTTTTTAGGACAATAGACAGTCGAAAATTTGTCTTGTGTTTCCAGCTCGTTATAAAAAATTCTGGCATTTTTATTTACCATGCTGTGTAGCTTATATCAGCCTAATAATATGACTTAAAATAGATTGGGGTTGTCAATAATTTGGGTATTACAAATTCAACTGCTAAGATTATTTCTCATGAGTCTACTTGTACAACCCCAATTCTGAAGTAGTTGGGATGAAGTGTGAATTGTGAATAAAATCAAAATGCAATCACTTTCAGATCACATGAGCCAATATGTTATTTTCAATAGAACATAGATAACATTTCAAGTGTTGAAACAGAGACATTTTTATCCACAAAATGAGCTTATTTCAAATTTTCTGGCTGCAACAGGTCTCAAAAAAGTTGGGACACGGGCAAAAAAGGGCTGAAAAAGCAATTAATATATCAGAGAATCAGCTGAAAGAACATTTAGCAAGTAATTAAGTTAACTGGCATCAGGTGTGTAACATGATTGGCTGCAAAAGGGATGTCTTAGAGAGGCTGAGTCTCTCAGAAGTAAAGATGGCCAGAGGCTCTCCAACCTGTGAAGGCTTGCGTAAAAAAGTTGCGGAATACTTTAAAAACAATGTTCCTCAACGTCAAATTGCCAAGGCTTTGAAGGTCTCATCATCGACAGTGCATAACATCATCAAAAGATTCAGAGAAACTGGAAAAATCTCTGTGCGTAAGGGACAAGGCCGAAGACCTTTACTGGATGCCTGTGATCTTTGGACCCTCAGACGCTACTGCATCACTCACCGGCATGATTCTGTCATTAACATACTAGATGGGCCCAGGAATACTTCAAGAAATTACTGTCTATAAACGCAATCCACCGTGCCATCTACAGATGCCACCTAAAACTCTATCATGCAAAAAGGAAGCCATTGTTGAGCATGATCTAGAAGCGCCGCCGTGTTCTGAGGGCCAAGGCTCATTTAAAATGGACTGTAGCAAAGTGGCAAAGTGTCCTGTGGTCAGACAAGTCCGAATTTGACATTCTTGTTGGAAATCATGGGTGTCGTGTCCTCCGCGCTAATGGGGAGAAAGACCACCCCTCCTGTTATCAGCATTCATTTCAAAAGCCAGCATCTCTGATGGTATGGGGATGCATTAGTGCATATGGTGTGGGACACTTGCATGTTTAAAAAAGCACCATGAATGCTGTAAGGTAAATAAAGGTTTTAGAGCAACATATGCTCCCCTCCAGACGACATCTATTCCAGGGAAGGCCTTTTGTATTTCAGCAGGACAATGCAAAACCACATACTGCAGCTATTACAACGGCATGGCTTTGTAGTAGAAGAGTCCGTGTGCTGAACTGGCCTGCCTGCAGTCCTGATCTTTCAGGGATTGAGAACTTTTGGCGTATAATTCAACGAGAAGTCCATTAAAGGAGAGCCAAAACTCTCCAGCTGCTGGAAGCCTATATTAAACAAGAGTGGGATCAAATTCCAGTGGCTAAACTCAAGAAACTTGTCTCCTCAATGCCCAGACGCCTCCACTCTGTGTTGAAAAGAAGGGATGCTACACCATGGTAACAGGCCCCTGTCCCAACTTTTTTGAGACCTGTAGCAGCCATCAAATTTGAAATGAGCTCATTTTGTGGATAAAATTGTAAAATTTCTCAGTTTCAACATTTGTTATGTTATCTCTGTTCTATTGTGAATAAAATACTGGTTGTTGTGATTTGAAAGTCATTGCGTTTTGATTTTGTTCATGATTTACACTTTGTCCCAACTGTTTCGGAATTTGGGTTGTACTTTCTGTTGCTAATAAGGCAGGGTGTAGTCTTCACTTTTTGGATTTGGAAGTATGATTTTTACGTGAAATCGAAAATGGATATTGTAGAAATCTCTTGCTTTCCCTTGTCTTTTTGCAAGAAAATCAATGTTCAAAACATCCTTAAATCTTTCTTTTCAGCCTGCAATACTGTTAAAAGTAATTTAAGTTTCATTTAAAAGCCACAAGGAAATTAATTCCCTCATGACTCCCTTACCCTTCCCAATTTATGGGCAAATACTTGCATTTATTGAAATATTACTTGATTATTTAGCATTCATGAAGGAATGGCAGTTCTCGCATTTTTGTGATCCTTTAGGCTTTATTTTATAATGCATATGGCAGCCATTTACAAGCAAGTTGACAGGATTTACTGAATCTTACAGGGGTCATTTCATATGAACTCAATGAAAGTACCAGAATCTATCACGGTCACCGACTCATATTTGGCTCCAGTTTATTTTTGGAGTACCTCTATATTCCACTTAATTAAACAAATATGCGTGCTCAACTCAGGTTATACTAAAGAGTAACGGGTGCTGTCCCAAAAAAAGTTCACAAAATTACAAAAAAGAAAATGTCAGCACTCACATTGCAAAACATAAATATTTATTAATGCACGATATTAATGCATGATATAGACATAGGCCTATGCAATGATTATTGTCTCAATCAGGTTGGATTGTTAATATGTGATTCATTTGGTTTTTTTTTTTTCCTCTTTTTCCCCTTTCTCTTTGTATATTGATGTGGTAGGCCTAATTGTCATCAGCTGGTACTTGATTGTTTGGTGATCCTTGGCTGGTTTTTTAAGAGTTACAATCTCAGTTGTATTAGAAATGCTGAGGAAAGCCTATGGCTGAGTACCTCTTTATTCATAATGAAAACTTGCAAAATTTTAGGCTCCTACTCCAAGGGGTTTCTGAGATATGGCCCCCCAAAAATCTGGAGCCACGCCCCCTTTTTGCCTTCGCAAATTCCGAACGTTAATTTATAGGGATTTTTTTAAGGCCAACATCTTTGGAGCAAATCGTAGGTATGGGCTGAAAATTGCTGCTTAGGGTAAATTGGGTCCAGGCTGTCAGAATCTTTAGTCAAAAGTGGGATTTCCTTGGATGAGGAATGTGACAAACATGCATACTTTCGCATTCCTCATCCTAGGAAATCCCAGTTTTGCACCTGTCAGAAACCATGCTGAAGCGTCAGTGGATTCATTAATTAGCGACCCTATTATTTTAACCAGAGATGATGCAATACCCATGGAGGATGATGCAATACACTGGAGATCTGATGCGATACACATGGAAGATGATGCAATATCTGGGAGATCCTAGGGAGGGAATGCAACATCATGTCAGTTGTCAGATTATCTTCGGAAATGATGTGACTTGAGTTTATGAGTTGGCAGTGTCTGTTTAAAACTTCTAGTTGCTGAACAAAGGGGATAATAATGGGCATTTTTACCCTTAAAACACCTATATTTGATAACATGATTTAATAGTAAAGGAGATGAGAAAACATGTTGTAATTTTGAACAAATAAAGCCAAGACATACAAATTTATGTAGAACAAGTTTCATTACCTTGAGTAATTGCCCACATGGTGAATTTGCCAATCCAAAATTGGCAAAAAAGTGACTTTTTAAAGCTGGGACCCTTCTCAGGGTCTCCTAACTCCATTATTATGCCTTGTGTGTAGTCAGTCTTCCTTGTACAGACAGACCTGTCCTCAAATAGAAGGAATCCAGCACAATTTAGCCTCTCTAAGGGATTCTGGCCTCATTGGGGGCCCTTGAAAACTGAATTTTTGATTTCCGCCCATAAAACGTTTCATATTTGAGAGGCCAATATCTTGAAAATGAAAGGAGAGAGATCAATTTTGATAAGAGATTATGAAAGCCTGGAAGTACACCCAAAATAAATTTGAGCCAAATCCGAGTCGGTGACCTGGGGACCTCTGGTTGCCTTCATATGGAATGACCCACAGGCTGATATAAGCCACACAGCATGGTAGATAAAGATGCCAGAATTTTTTTTAGATCATGTGGCAAATAGAAGATGAATTTTCTACTGTTTATTGCCCTAATATAAAAGCTGCTCCACAAATTTCCTCAGATTTTTTTCTGGCTTGTCCACATGACAAAATCATGCCTTGAATTTAGGCTTTTTAGGGCCTTTTTTTTAATCATAAGCATTTTCAGATGGGTCATTCTCTGAAACTGGTACCTAAAAGTGGGACACTGGGGTGAAAAAATTCAAAATGTCACAATTCAGGTGTATTTCAGTACATTTCCATCTAGATTTACCATAGATTCATGAGCAATTGCTATAAAGACAGTACGAGAACTATTTCATGCGCATAACGGCACATTTATTAGTAATGAACAGAGAAAAATCCGTGTAACCTGGACACCAAACTAACAGCAGAAGGAGTCGTAGGAAAACTTTGAAAATGGATTCAACACATAGACACCACAGCACTTTGCTAAGAAACAACACTACTACTGAAAATTCAGAAAAAAGGATGGAAAAGTTTGCAATAAAAATAAGAATTTCAACATGGCGAGTCAGTTAATTGGACAGATTTTGACCATCTAAAATTTGAAACTCTTTCACAAGAACACATCAATGTAAAATTTGTCTAATGCCACTTTACTGTGTCCCATTTGTCACCCTCAAATGGTCTTATCTTGTTCAGCAGTAAAAAATGGTTTATCATCACACAGCCTGCCAGAATCTGGAGATGTTTTGTGCGTAACATTTTTTAAAAAATTTTTTTATTTAACCTTTATTTTACCAGGAATATTCCCATTGAGATGCAAAGATCTCTTTTACAAGGGTGTCCTGGCCAAAACAGCAGCACAAAAAGTTTCACACAGAGGGCAAGACAGAAACAATAGACAGCAACAAATAAACAGTGCAAAACATGGACACCAGGTAGCATTGCGTCTCTCTGTAGTTCTGTTACGTACGGAACAACATTGAGGAATCTGTTTTGACATTTCAAATGACAAATTAATTTGTTCTGCATAAGAAGTGAACTATAAAAACAATGAAAAAATGAGATATAACCAAAAAAGAATGAACAACCAGTGGTGTGTGACAAAGTTCGATCCGTACGTAACACAGACTCAATACACAGCGATGTCCACTGCACTCTCATTGGCCAGACATGCGAGGAGAACATTGGCATAATTCACCAAATGTTCCACTTTTACACAGATATCAACAGAGGTGTATAAAGTACTGGAAAAAAAAATAACTAAGTAAAAGTAGAAGTTCCATAACTGAAAGTTACTTTGGTAAAGGTTGAAGTCACCCATAAGAAAATTACTTGAGTAAAAGTCTTACAGTAGCTCACATTAAATGTACTTAAGTACCAAAAGTATCTTGTGAAAAAATATACTTAAGTATCAAAAGTGCACAAAGTATTTTTCATAGTACGCATAGTAAGAAGAAAAGCAACCACTGTTTGTTCTCTCCTCGTGCTCTTTAATCAATTTTCAGGTGAATGAAAGATACAGTATTCAAAAAACAAACAGGCAGTCTCTCCTTTATATACTACTACTACATTTTCTTCTACTTCTTCTTCTTCGAGTTTACTGACAGTTTAAAAAAAACACTATAATTGACTATAATTAATAGTAGAATGACATAGTATCAATACCATGTCGAATTTTTGCTTCAGAAAACTGATTTTTCTTAACTACTAATTGGAATACCATTGGCTCACTGTAGCTGAAGTGGTTGCTACAGAGGACAACGATTTTTTTCTGTCGTAAGAGATAATTTTTTTGAACTGGTGGAGAGATACTATGGGCAAGTATATTGAGCAGTTTGCACATCAGGCTTAGCTGAGGGGTTTAATTCAGGCAACTCCTGAAAAACAGGGATTGGAGTGAACTCGTCCACATTCTAAACCGTGTTCGAGCTTGGCTTGCTTGTGAATATTCAGTAACTGATCCGGGAGTGCCATAGAGTGTGATAGAATATTGTTCTTTGTGCATAAATGTGCAGCTCCATGTCCGCTGGCGGACACGATCTGCACAAAGCGCTTGAGATACCCTGCCGAGCACTGTTGTTCTTCTCGAACACACCACATCCAGATAATCCTTAAATGATGAATTACATTCATATTTTAATTTGTAAGGAGTAACGAAGTGGCCAGTGTCAAAGTAACTTTGACTACATGTCCTATAAATGTACATGGTGTAGTGTTTCATTGATAGAAAGCATGCTGCAAATGCGAAACTACCTGTTGACGGTAAAAACGTGCTGTGATCCGTACGTAAGTACAGTGGACATGACTGGTTACGCACAGAACGGTAAATTGAGGCTGGATTTTCAAGCTGCAAGTAATGAACAGAGAACAAAATCAACGCTGGATATAAATTTCGGTATCAGATCTTTATTTTAAGCTCAACTACATGTGTTGGGAGATATATTTTCAATAACAGCGTCGGGTGGAAGTTTAGTAATAAAACATGTCCCAATTTTCGTCCACCATTTTCAACCAGTTTTCGAATAAAAAATCCAATTTTTTTTTCTTTGTTGAATGTATCGTAATATTTTTTTCTGTACAGTCGAACATGTCCATGTGGGGTATTTTGGGGAAGGATATTGGTTTAAATTCAATAACATTTACTGGAAAATGAACTTGCAAAGTGAAGCATGTAATATTGACCCAGTTTCAGAGAATCACCCAGATGCAAGTTGCTCCTAAACTAGAGACAGGAGATTGGATTGGGTTTTAGAGGCCAGTGTGCTGTAGCTGCTGAGGATGACGCTGCAAAATGAACCCCTGATTATGCATACTTTGGTCAAGGGGACCAACTAAAAATCAAATAAAAATTTTTGGTCTATAAAAATTGTCATTTTCAACAGCCTATTACATGAAAATTAAATGAGATATGCCAAATCTGACAGCAGATTCATAAATTTCAGGTAATTTTACCCACTAGCACCCCTAGACATTAATTAAGGAGCACTGGAAAGTGTATTTGTATCCCTTCAAAAATGCTTATGTCATCGCCACATTTGCAAGTAACTAGACACCCCCTTTTTAAATTGGCAATTACTCCATGAAAAATTGGTGTTGGAACTTAAGGTTTGGGATTTGTCCATTTGAAATGATGGCAAACACCCATGATTTTTTTCAATTTTTTTTGAGATGCAGACCCTAGTCCTCTTGGCACGGAATGACCCAGTAGTATTTTTCTTAGATCATGTACTCTCATGAAAACCTGTTTCGGCCTACGTAAAACTGCAACGAAGACCAGTCTCTAAACCCTTTTCGGCCTACGTAAAACTGCAGCGAAGACCAGTCTCTAAACCCTTTTCGGCCTACGTAAAACTGCAGCAAAGACCAGTCTCTATTGTCTTTTTTTCCCTATGTGTAGGAGCATGAGCCTTTTTTTTGGGGCGGGGGGGAATGATCCCTGATGGATACCTGTACAATTCCTAGAAATGTTGCATTGCTACGTGTTTTTCTGCTTGTGCAGTAATTCATTTTTGGGCTAAAACCAGGTACTGCAGGACTGGTGCAATACCAGCCATTATAAATGTAACGGGTCATCAGGAAACTTCCTTAGGGTGAGGCACACAAGTATTGAGACAGTGACTGCATTCTGAATGCACCATCCAGCAAACCCATCCGCAAATACGAGGCTCCTGGCCATGGGAACAGATCGCCTGTGCACACGTGCGGGTCCCGCCTGATTGGCTCGTATGTTTTGCATATACGCCGGTCACTTGGACATACAGTCGAATACAAACCCGTACGTAAGGGGTTAAAATTGCGTCACTGTCCATATTCTCTCAGAGTGCACTGTAAATACTAGAGCACTGAGAGCACATGCCTCTGACAAGGCTCAACAGCTGCCCACGTCTGGGACACATACGGGTAGTGTTATGATGTTCCACCCAAATGATAAATAAAAAATTCCTGCATCCAGAATTTGATATGGATCACTCTCAAAATGCAATCAAAATTCTATAAAAATTCTAAGTTGGCCAAGACCCATCTCTAGTGAAAAATTCAGTTGGAATCTGCCTGCAATTTTTTTTGTATTGTTGATAATAAACAAACAAACAAACATATTTACTCGCAAACTGAAGGTAAAACCTACCCTCCTTGGCAGAGGCAGTCAAGTATTTCTGTCTCACAAAACTGGACCACTTGGAAATGTGGAATGAATTTGAAATGATTCTGGTGAGAAATGTATTTATTTAGAAGAACTGCAGTTTGTGAACAGTCTGTAAGCTCGGATCTTCCTCGTGTGACCCGTCTCTCTGGTTTGCCCTGACAGTGCCCTGGGCTTGTGGTTCTTTGTGCGGCGGGGGAAGCAGTGCCTGGACTTCACGGTGACGGTGCACTTCTTCCACATGATTGGCTGCTGGGTGTACAACGCCCACCTGCCTGCGTCTCTCTCCTGGTGGCTCGTCAACGTGGCCTGTATGGCCCTGATGGCCGTCATCGGGGAGTACCTGTGTATGAGAACCGAGCTGCGAGCAATTCCTGTCAACGCCGGACCCAAGTCTAACCTCTGAACCCCCACATCCCTTCCTCCTGTCAACTCTGGACCCAAGTCTAACCTCTGAATCCCCAAACCCTTTCCTCCCGTCAACTCTGGACCCAAGTCTAACCTCTGAACCCCCACACGCCTTCCTCCCATCAACTCTGGACCCAGGTCTAACCTCTGAACCCCCACACGCCTTCCTCCCATCAACTCTGGACCCAAGTCTAACCTCTGAACCCCCAAACCCTTTCCTCCTGTCAACTCTGGACCCAAGTCTAACCTCTGAACCCCCAAACCCTTTCCCCCGTCAACTCCGGACCCAAGTCTAACCTCTGAACCCCCAAACCCTTTCCCCCCGTCAACTCCGGACCCAAGTCTAACCTCTGAACCCCCAAACCCTTTCCCCCCGTCAACTCCGGACCCAAGTCTAACCTCTGAACCCCCAAACCCTTTCCCCCGTCAACTCCAGACCCAAGTCTAACCTCTGAACCCCCAAACCCTTTCCTCCCGTCAACTCTGGACCCAAGTCTAACCTCTGAACCCCCACACCCCTTCCTCCCGTCAACTCCGGACCCAAGTCTAACCTCTGAACCCCCAAACCCCTTCCTCCCGTCAACTCTGGACCCAAGTCAAACCTCTGAACCCGCACACGCCTTCTTCCTGTCAACTCCAGACCCAAGTCCAGACTGACTCTGAGCCCTCGGATCCCGCACAGGCGCCCAACACTGCCATCAGGAACCCGCCTGCCTGTGGCGAAATCTGCTAACGGCCGCCGCCGGGACTGAGCGAGGGTCTGTGCTGTGGCCTCAGTTACAGAAGCACATTCTGTGATTCGGCGCCCTGTGTTATGGGGTCCGCGTGCGGTGTGCCGCAGCTGAGCGTTCACCTCTCTTTAATGACCTGGGGCTTTTATTTCACAAAAGGCGAGGTATTTATCTATAAACCTGTATGTTATGAGGACCTATGGACTGTTACTCTACTGAACTGAAATTCTTCCTTCCCGTAGTAAAACTGAAATGGGCTTGTGGTAAGAAAAAAAAGATTCACTTCAGAGTCTCCTATCTAACAGTGGTGAATTTTCCAAATGGAGTCCTGGCTTCTCCTGGAGATAAGAGCTTGATCATGCTCTACATTATAGAGTAATTAACCTTTGTCTGATCACGTGAGAATATAGTATTTGTACACAAATCATCAGCCTTTTCCCTGTCTGTGTGTGGAAGTAATCCTCAAATATTCTGGACTTCTGGAATCTGATCATGGCTCTCATATCCTGGGTCATGAGTGGGGTTTTCTGATGGTGTTAAATGTTCCCTTGTCTTGTGCACTTTGAGTTTGGCTTGAGCTGGGTCTCTGGCAGGGTTTCGGCGATGAAAGCCTGGCGTGTGGGCTGTGGCGGCCGTGTTTATTTGAGGAATGCTTCTGCAGTTCCTCGTGTGGTCAGCTAAAGTACTACAGTGTTAAGAGGGCTACCTAGTATTCCCAACTGCCTCCCACTAAAATTAACCCCCTGAGTTTTTAGTCTAATTAATTCCGAGTGCTGTTGAAATATTCCTGAAGATGCACATGGACTCAGATGTAATATATATGTCTGTATTGGTGGGATGAGCAGTCCGTCAGTTCTGTGGAACCCGTGTTCTGACCCCCGGTCTCAGGGTCTCTGTGTGCTGGACTTGCCTGGGGGATCTTGCACTTTCCTGACACATCTGTTACACGAGCTTTTGAATCCAAAGCTTTATTTTCACTAAGTCACATTGGTAACTGAGGAAACTAGGAAATGCAGCGACTGTACGTCTTAATAATTGGCCAGTTTTTTGGCATCTTTGACTGGACATTGATAAGCAAATGATTTTTCATTATAGTTGCCTTAACTCGACAATGTTTGCATGTTTGCGTTCTTTAATATAAAAATGGATGCTCTTCATAACTGTATGTGGAGTGATTAACTCACCCTAGTTTTCATATGATGATAAACACAAATTACATTTTAATATTATAACTCCAGGAACTAATGGGAAAGTGAGTTTATTTGAACTGCCTGGACTGTGTATTGACTTTGCAAATGCCATGGAAGCCAATGGAGACCACAGCGTTGGCACCTGACTGGTGCTATAGTACGGTTACATGTGAGGAGAAGGCAGTGGAGGGCTGATCACATTTAATCAGCTAAATGTGAAGTGGACACTGATGTGTTCTGTGCTCGAGATGGACTCTGCACAGATATCCTGGACTAGACTACAGAGGAAGGATACCATGTTGGTATCACGGCATCCTCCACTGTGATCACGTTTACGGTTTTAACAAATGGAAATGCATATATGTGGTTCAGTAAAATATGGGCTACTTTTGAGGGCCCCATCTGTGTCTGTGGCTGTAAATTTTAATGGACTAAATAAAGGACTAACGTGATTTTCAGGCCCTTCAGAACATCCCACGCTTGCCATGTTTAAAACGAGCTGTTATTAATGAGAGGTATGGAGGAAATACTGTTTCCTGGAGTAGGAATTGGCTCACAGTACCCCTGCTGAATCACCTGTGTTTAACCATGAGTTTGTTGTAACATAACAGTGTCAGAAATAAGGAAAAAAATGAGGTTGTCCACCAGACAACCTTGGAAACGAGTCAGGTTGTCCGTGAGAAATTTTACTTGTCCCATGTACTGTCATTAGCATTAAAAAAATTTACACACGCACACACATACACACACTTACAAACACACACATACACACAGACGCACACGCACATGCGCACACACACGCACACACATACATACTTGCACGCGCGCGCGCACACACACATACACACGTGCACACTCGTACGCACACATGCACACACACATAAACACACGCGCACACACACACATACGCGCATACACACACACACATACATAGGAGGACAGGGTAGTGCTGTAATATTTCGTTGGGTCACCTTTATCTTTAATCACGATGCACATTCGTAATCGTGTTGTTTCGACAATCTTCTACAGTGTTACAAAATTTATTTCAACCAGATTTGCATTAGTTTTTGGCCAAGATAATGTAGTGACGATGGGTGAGTCAAAGCACTCCATTAAGCCTTCTCTAGGACATTCCAAAGACGACCTATTGGTTAAGATTCGAACTTTGAGGCGACCAATTCACGTGTGAAAATGATACTTCATCCTCGATGAACCACAATTCCACAATTTGAGCCTGATGAAGGTTGGCATTGTAATCCTGGAATATGCCTGTGCCATCAGGGATTAAAAAGTCTGTTGACAGGTTACTGGTCATTCAGTATATTCTGGTTGTCTGCTGAATTCATTTTATGGCAGCAGGAAAGTGCTGAGCCTTGACCTGACCAGTTGGAGTAATCCCAGATTGTTACACTGCCTACAGAGGCTTGTGCAGTGGGCACTATGCATGATGGGTGTGTCGCTTCATGGGCATCCAATTCTTACCCAGATGTGCCCATCACTCTGGAATAGGGTATATCTGGACTCTTGAGACCACATGACGTTTTTTTTTTTTTTTCATCGCACTTCAGTCCAATCTTCATGCTCCCTTGCAAAATGAACCTTTTTCTTTTCCTAATTAGCCTCACTAACGAGTCAGTGGCTTTCTTGTGGCCACGCAGCAGTTAAGTCCCAGTCCTCCACGTTCTTGTGGCATCGTGCATGTGGCAATGCTCTTACCCTCATAATTCATCATAGCTATGAGTTCTACTGTTGATGGTTTACAATGAGTCATCACCGAGTATTTTAGTGTTATCCAATCAGGATCAGTCATGATTTTTCTCCAACCCATTTCTTGTTCATGGTTCACCTCTATCCTTTCAGGTTTTAATAAATTGTTGGACAGTTCATGACCCGATTCTCCTATTTTAAGCAATCTCCTTTGCTGTTGTCTTTCTTTGATGGCAAGCCAATAATTTGTCCCCTTGAAACACATCTTTTTCACGACCATGGGATACATCTTCCGAAAAGGTTGTTTAAGAAATGAGAAGTTATGCACTGAATCAGTCAGGATTAAAAGAATTATTGCCAGTGGGAACATATTAATCACTGCAACAATGATTCAATCAAAGGCTCTTTTTTGCTCATTTATATCCGAAAGGCGACTTTTTTTCAGGCAGGCAGTGAATACTAGTCGTGCGTTGAGGGGACACTATTGCGATTTGCACACATGACCTCTGCCTCAGGAAAAATTCAATGCTTTAAATCTACCCATTCAACAGTGGTTTAAATCTTTTTTTTTTTTTTGCGCAGATGAGCGCTTATGAGTGCAGTCGTTGTGAAGTAGAATATCAGCATGAAGTACGCAAAGATCCAGCTAATTCAGTTCCTGGGGAAAAGAGTCTATTATGACTGCATGTAGACGTCACAGGGCTGCGCTCTTTGTCGTCACTCCGAATGCCAGTTTTCGTGTTTATTCGAAGCGGCCAATTAGCCACTTAATATTGTCAGAATCTCCTGTGAGAGAGACTGAAGGTAAAATTGAACTTCTGCATTATTGTACATTTTCAGCTCGCTTTGTCACTTCATGTTTATCAGCGCATTTGCTGTAAGGGTTTAAAAACTAATCGCATAAACTCACCTACGAAATCCTAAGACTTGGCGGTCAATGAACTGTAAAGCATGTGGAAATAATATTTATACTTCCTTTGCCCTATACAAAGTGGCAATAATTACTTTTTCCGTGTGGTTTGGCGGAAGAAAATGATCGTTTGAAACCAGCAGACAATGGGATCTTTACGGGTTTAGGGGTTGGCAAAATTAGATTCGATTTTGTGCGTGTGCACTGAACCAAATACTGCCTCGCGTAATATTTTCAGGAAGTTGTATCCCAGATCTTAGCAATTATAATGTTGAACATTTTAATGCATGTCAGATTTTGTTTGAAATGATCCATTTGTTTCGACTAAACGCAGTGAAGTGCGATATGGGACAGTGTCTGGGAAGAAGAAATTCTGCGCTGGTGCGCAAACGCCCTGAAGTAAGTTTATAGAAGTTGATGGAACTTGAAATGTACCAAAAAGCCAGGGGGGAGCTTATTTATGCAATGAAACTTTAGTCTTAGAATGTAAAATTATTCGAAAGGCAATATTTCCCATGTGTCTGGCAAAAATATTATCCAGGTACAGTTGCAATCAAAATTATTCAACCCCCTTTGCAAATTATGTTTACTGGCAAAATTTGCAGACTTTCAGCTGTTTGCAATGAATAAATCAAACAAGAACAATTTAAATGGCTCAACACAACAAATATTACAAGTAGATGTCAGTTTTTGGCAGCATTCCCAAGGAATCTTAGCCCAGTCCTCATGGACAATGGCCTCCAGTTCACTAATATTCTAGGGTTTGCATGCTGCAACTGTGTTCTTCAAATCCTACCGGAGATTTTTTTTGTGGGGTTCAAGTGAGGCAACTGTGATGGGCACTCTAGAATCTTCCCAGACTTCCTCTGAAACCAAGCCTTGGTGGATGTTGAGGTATGCTTAGGATCATTGTCCTTTTGGAAGGTCCAATGATGCCAAGCGTCAGCTTCCCTAAAGACGGCATGACATTTTCTCCTTGGATATCCTGGTACTTGACTGAATCCATCTTGCCCTCCACACTTTGCAGGTTTCCAGTGCCAGAGGAAGCAAGGCAGCTGCAGAGCATCAAAAAGCCCCCACAATTCTTCACTGTAGGCAGGGTGTACTTTTCAGCATATGCTTCTTTATTCTTCCTGCAGACATAACACTGATTCATAAGCCCAAAATATTCCAGTTTTGTTTCATCACTCCACAGAACAATATCCCCAAACTTCTGTGGCTTATTTATATGGTTTTGAGCATATTGGAGCTTGCGCTTTTGGATCAGTTGTGGTGTATGTCTTGTAGACCTTTAACGTTTAGTATGCGCCCTACTGTGCAGACTGAAGCCTCAGTGCCTCCTGCCTCCAAGTCTTGCTGCGGGTCTCCTGCAGTCACTCGAGGGTTTTTGACCACCTGTCTCCTCAGGATTCTGGTGACAGCCAGATAGCTTGATAGCTTCCTTTTTCTGCCACATCCTGATACTGTAGCCACTCTTCCTTTAATTCTGAATTTGCAAACTATGCTTCCAACTGTATCTCTACGAACATTCAGTGCCTGTGCTACCTTTCTGTATCCTTTTCCTTGTTTGTGCCGGGCAATAATCTCCTCTATTAGCTTTTTGGACAATTCTTTTGACAGCCATATTTCTAATATGCAATCAAATGCCACTGTCAACAAACCCCTTGCTAGTGCAAATATTTGATGTGTTATATCAAGCAAACCTGATGCAATTAATGAAACCCTTGATTAGCTGCATTAGGTGTGCTTGAGACAACTCCTGATTTGCAAATATGCTCTTATGAGGGATTCTATTCGGGGGGTTGAATAATTTTGAGACTGCAGCAGTCATTAAAAATGGCATTTTGTGTTAAATTTGGAGAAACCACTTGTAATATTAGTCGTGTTGAGCTATTTAAAATGTTTTTGTTTAATCTGTTTATCACAGACAGCTGAAAGTTTGTAAATTTTACTGTTAAACCCAATTTGCAATGGGGGTTGAATAATTTTTATTGCAACTGTGTGGCCATGAAAATGTCATGTGTGGATTCTTTGTTGGCCTGACTTAAAATTATCAGTTGTGACAATGGTACCGAGCTGACAATAGTAGTGCTCCAGGTTTTATTTGAGTTTGAGGTACCCGGTCTTAGTTAAAATTTATGAATGAATGCCTGATATTGACAAGTAATTTCATGATCACAGGCCTGAAAGCTTAATAGCCATCATAATGTACATTATTATGTGCATCATTATCAATGGAAAATGAGTGACCTATTTTCACGTCTGAAATGGAAACTTTTATTTCCATCTATTACCAGAAAAAAGCTGAAGTTGAGCAGAAACTCGACACCATGGCGGAGAGAGTTGATGAACTTGCTGTGGAGAAAACGGTGGTAAGTTTTCCCACAGAACCTTTATCTTAAAATGTAACATTAGTTAAATAGCTTATTATACGTGTGTCAATACTTCAGTTTCCTAAATCCTAAACAGGCTAATAATACAAAATAATAATCACACAAAATAACGCTAACGCTAAGCAGAATCTGTGGCCTGGATGGATCTGTGGCCCATGAATTCCTCCACATAGCAGAATTATGTTATTCTTGAAATCATCCCAATGCGGGTAACAGCAGAAATTCAGCATGTGTGACCTCACACAAAATGAGTGATATTTTTCACTCTATAATGTTACATTTTTCCATCAAAATGCAGGAAAATGCAGAACGTGAGCAGAAACCAGCTGTCATGTCTGAGATAGTTGATTTTCTGATCCGAGAGCAAACAAAGGTAAGTTTACAGTCTGTGGAAACTTCATTGTGAAAATTTAGAGGAATAACTATATTTTCAGCAAGTTTATGTTCCACTATCTCAAATCCTAAACAGCGACTTTTACAAACTAACTGTCCGACATACGTCATATCACAGCTACACTGAATTTGGTGCCTGGATGAGACCTATAAATTGTTTGTGTTCATGTCAAAGTGATAACTCAAAAACTACTGTAATCATCTTTTTCAAATGTTTTATCTCTTTAAATCTTATCAAGACAGAGAACTGGATTGATTTTGGACTTTGTATTACTATTTTTAATTAATTAATTAATTAATTATTATTATTATTATTAATTTATTCATTCATTCCCTGGAACACCTGAGTTCCACTGTATTGCCTGATATGTAAGCAAAATCACCTTGAAGTTTTGCCATTTAATTCTCTGACTCATGATCGATTATCGTTGAACACTACAGAAAAATTTCAAAAGCTGAAGTAATAAGTTGAGTAGTTAAATTTATTGATGATCACATGAAAAATAGTTGTGTATTTTTCATTATTAATGAGCAAATGCAGGCAGCCTGAGAATATATAGGATAAAATTGGGTTCAGCTTGTCGTAATTTTGATATGGCTGTCTGGGGCAGTAATGTAGCTAGGCTTTCTTTTTGGGGAGCTCTCGCTTGGCGGTTTTTGCCGATATACCCTTTACTCTCGGGGACGACAGGATAGGCCTTATTTGATCAGCAAAAGGCATATTCTGTTTGATTCAGCTGAGGGGCAGAATCTGATTTGAGCAGGGACAAAGGCTCATTAGTTTACAATGGGGATACTGATTGGTCCAGCATAAGACACATTCTGGGTGGTTTCCCAAAGGGGCAGATTCTGATTTGCCCAAAGTTGGGGCAGATTTGGATTGTTGCATACAGGGGCAGATTGTGATTGGTCTTTCTTATGATTTAGGATGATGAAGATAAGAGGGCTGGAATTGATCTCTCAGTTGGCTAAACATCAGCCAGGAGTCCTCATCCAAAAAAGAAAAGAAGTTTGCCTGGTAATTGTGGAGCCGGTAAGCGTGTTTATCTGTCTGCAGCCTGTTCCAAAACAATGGTTTTCTGAGTTAGCAGGACTCGGCACAAAGTAAAACATGGACTAATGCCTAATCTCAAACTTGGTTTTAAGCACTAAGAGCTGCAGTATGTTTTACTATAAATTGGGTACAGTCCTGTAACTCAGTAAAGACGCTCAGTGGAACAGGCCCTCCGAACCCATCTGCAGTGTGTTTTTATGTTTCGGTGTGTCCTGCATCAAAAATGATGTGAAAACATTCCTGAGGCTCATTGGATAGTGGTCGGTGAGGTCTGCAGGTCCTCATTGGATAGTGGTCGGTGAGGTCTGCAGGTCCTCATTGGATAGTGGTCGGTGAGGTCTGCAGGTCCTCATTGGATAGTGGTCGGTGAGGTCTGCAGGTCCTCATTGGATAGTGGTCGGTGAGGTCTGCAGGTCCTCATTGGATAGTGGTCGGTGAGGTCTGCAGGTCCTCATGATGGATTTTGAGTACTCAGTACTGCCAGGAAGTGCTGTGAATCTCAACAGCCGAGCAACTCCTAGTGTTGGAAATATACCTGGCAGGCAGATGCTTCCTCGAATATGTTGGTGAGTGTTGGCCAACATCCGCCGTATTGAACACACGTTTGCGTTTGTTTTCAGGTAAAGGACCAGCGATGGACGGTGTCCCGAGTGGCCATGCGGACGCTTGGAGACCTGTTAATTCACCTCAGGAAGCACATGGACCCAGAGTTGGTTTGGGTTGCTGACAAGCTGCTCCAAAAATCTGTGTCGGACGACTGTATCCTCCGTGGAACCTCCATGGCGGCCTTGGGTCGCATGATCCTGAACTGCAGCCTGTTACTCTGCATGGAGGCCCTGCTCAACAGACTAAGGTGGGCGGAGCCAGGGGCAGGCCATGGGCAAGGGGCTGGCCAATGGGGGCCTGATGTGTGTGGAATCAAGGGCAGGGCTACTTAACGTGGGCGGGGCACTCACTTGGCAGAGCCTTTCTTCCAAAGTGTCATACAGTAAATGCACACAGAAGATTATTGGCACTGCCAAAGAGCACTAGTCAGATGAAAAATCTGCCCTGAATTCACAGCCATTACGTCAGATGAACATCTCAATAACATCCTTAATGACTAGTAAATTAGGGCCCCTTATTGATAATGGCCCCAGCGAAGTCTCACGAATTTAGTTTTTTTGGGAGGTAAATCATAAGTAGGAGTACGTGGGCCAGAGAGCTGGATTTTAGTCTGTAGGTGCCAACAACAGATGTGTTTCTCTCCAGTGACCAGAGGGAGCAAGACCTTGACCGGAAGGAGGTCGTCCAGGGAGACAGTGATCATAATGCAGCAGTCCGGGAAAGCATTGTTGCACACCTGCTTAAACTTGTAGAGTTAAAGGGACCCCAGCCCTTCCTCGTCTTAGAACAGGAAATGCTGGAACACTTCCTGTCCACAGTCAGCCGCCTCACCCAGGACACCTCATGGAGAGTCAGGTGGATAGAGCGTCTTCACCGGCCTATCTGTGGCCTTAATTCAATCGCTCATTTCTCAATTGTTTCTTTCCTTCCACCAGACCCTAGGAATTGATCGCGGCTGTCCTTCATTTAAGGGCTTGTAATCCATCATATTGGTTTTTAAGGACCTTCTGCAGTTTACCCCAGATATCGTTTAGCAAAGAAATCCTCTGGCATTCTTATTTCGCCAATTTTTGTCTTGAATGCCTGTTATATGAGTGATCAACCTGCAAACATACAGGGTCCACCTCTGTACATCTGCCACAAGTCTGCCACACCTGTGACTTTGAGTTTGCTTTGAGCTGATGTTTGAAGGACCGAGGACAATCCAATGTAACCCAGTCTGATAAATGTATCCCATGTTTCACCACAGGAGCTGCGCCGATAAGACTCTTGCTATCCTTTCGGCAGAGCAGGAGGTAAGGCAGATACTCGCCCACTTACAGTAATCTGGCTCCTTCAGCTCCGTGGAGTTCAAACTAAGGTGAAGTCTTCCTGAGTATTTAGTTAGTCTGTAAATGATTTTAGCGACAAGTGATTTTAAATAGCATTTTTATTTATCAGTGTCTAGATAGGTTAAATAAGCCATTTAAAAGCAGTTTTATAGATCAAATTATGAATTGCTAATTTTATTCTATTCTACTCAAAAGTAGTTAAGGGTCAAAAATATTTGTGAATGCCATCTATCATAGTGTTTTTCCCATCGGCGTTGGAAGCAACTGGTTTTAGAGCAGTCAGCCATGCAGACAGAAATATGTAACATTTTTTCAGCATTTTTTGAACACAGTAATGCTACCTAAACATAAATTGCCTCGTCAACAAACAGATTACTCTCGTACTGTGGGAATCGGGCATTACATATTGCATTCCGACGGCACGTCTCTGGTAGCCTGAAAAAACTGTCTCAAATTAATAATGCTTATACTTTAAACCGCAGATGATAGGCTATGCTTTAGGCAAATGACAGCTGTAATAATAATAATAATAATAATTGTAGTTGGTGAGCAAAAAATTTGCAGGGAAAGCACGTGCTATTAAGAAGTAAGGTAGAATTTCAGATATGAAAATGGATGAAATATGAAAAGAAATTGAACTGCAAGAACATGGACCCGTAACGGAACTAGGTACATTTAAACAAACCCCCCTGTGAGAGCAAAACTGTGAACGTAGACAAAATGAATGAGGACGTGAATGGAATGGAAGAGGATGCTGCAGAAGATAATTGGTATAGTAACTTTGAGAAAATCAAGGAAAAGATAACAGCTGACAGCTTAGGCGGGGCAAAATTAACATGTACTCGCGTCCTTCAGCTGAGCACAGTTTGGAGAATACAACCTAATTTGCTGTTACGCAAGGGTTAAAATACTTTTCTGAGGGTCAAATCAATGTCTTTCATACTATGGAAAGTTTATACGGTCTGGAATTTGATTTAAAAAATGTATCAATCAATATATAATTACCGGGAAAGTTTCACGTGGGCGTAAACTGTAATTGTGCTTTATGAAGATACGTCTGAGCGAGCATTACAGTGACTGGATTTCAGTGAGCGGTCGTATAAGGATTTAAGTGACTATTGAATTCTTCGAGGCACAAATCTCTGTGTAAATCAATGGTAGGGAATCGCGCGTTTTTAATATCTGATGACTATAACAGTAGAATGACATAGTATCAATACAGCGTTGAATTTTTCTTCAGAAAACTGATTTTTTTCACTACTTAATTCAGATACCTTTGCCCTTTTATAGCTGAAATGGTTGCAACAAAGGACAAAGATATTTTTCTGTTGCAAGAAATCATTTTTATTAACTGCTGGATAGATGTTATGGGCAAATATTTACGGCAGATCGCATATCAGGCTTGGCTGCGGATTTTAATTCATACAATTCCTGGGAAACAGCGATGGGTCTTAACTCGTCCATATTCTAAATCGTTTACAGGCACTGCTTACTTGTGAATATGCAATAACCATTTCTGATGTAAAACCAAATGATGGTATCGTATAACTGCGTGCATAACTAGAGCAGCTCCATGTCCGCTGGCATCTACATCTGCTCAATGAGGTTGAGGAAACGGGCTAACCAGCTCTCAAACTGGAAGTCACCGGGCCTAGGCAGATTACAAGGGCACTGGATTAGGAACATCAAGTTACTACTCCATAAAATGTCAGCAATGTTTTCATCAATGCCTCAATTCAGGTGATGTTACCAGATTGTTGATGAAAGGAAGAACTATCCTTATTATGCAAGATAAGACAAAGGGAAAGGAATTTACTCATTACAGACCAATTTTTCACGCAGCTGGTTCCATTTTCTGTGGATTAAAGGTGCCTATAAAATAAGCCAACCTATAAAATAAAGGCTTTTGCTTCCAGGATCAATAGATTTTTTTCTCATGGTTGTCATAGTACAACCTTTGTGCGAATCTTTAGTCTTTGGCAGAATGCAAGGAGATTGTGTTTTCCTTTAGTTTTTTACTTCATCAATGGTGTGAAAAGGCCTGAATGCGACCTTGTTTTGAAGTATTTCCTGGCGAGAGGGTTAGCTTTTCCACAAATGTGGTATATCGCCTCGTCCTCTGGCTCAAAACCAAAATATTCTGATAGGCAACTTATTTAGCTTAGGAAAATGATTCATGGCGTGAGTTGTAGAATTGAATAATGTCAACTGGCTAGTGGCAACTGTATGGGCATGCAAGAGAAGTGCATTTGCTAAAAGCACTTTTCACCCTCCTGATGAAGCTGAAATGATAATTAAGGCAGTTCCGGGCATCTATAAGTGAATGAGTGTATTGCAAATTAGCTTGTTAATTAAGAAAAATCCAAGTAACTAGCCACCCATTGGATTGATGAGTACGTTGAAATAATTAATTATAGCAGGGGTTCAAAAAAATGGGTATTTTTTTGGGATTTCGGCATCTTGCTTGCAATGTAAAATAAACATACTATAGCCTATGTGTCACAATTGCTCCCACGAGTGATGTCACAGCTATTGGCTCGATTCTCAGTGCTGTTCAAGGATGATATTGGGGGTTGACAGGAGTCCGTTTAACATTCGTAATTACTCTATTCCATCATCATCTCCGCATGGAAAATGTAAATGGTTAAAGAGAGTATTGCATGCCCTTTCGTATAATACCAAATACAACAAGTTTTTAAAATTAAATTTCAAAGCACATGCTTTCCAAGAATGATCAAGAAATTGCCTTTGACCCTTAATTCCTTTTTAGTAGTTTATTTTAATTAATTATTGATAATTGATCACTGTATATGTATATCACTATATATTATATTACTATTTCAGGCTGCAGTTCAACTTCATTACAGTTAGCCGGCCCGCGGAGGATGGGCTCCCCCACTATAGCTGGGTTCCTCCTGAGATTTCTTCCCACTGGGGAGTTTTTCTCCCTACCAGGAGTTTTTTGCCTCATTTGCTATAGTGGGGATTAGGTCAGGTTATGTACTCTGGAAACTGTCTTTGTGACAGTCCATTGAAAAATGCTACAGCTTTTCCTTTGACCCTTCCCTCTAAGAATTATCTCTGTGATGACTATTGATAAAAATTAAGCTGACCTCCCAAGGGGTGGGAGGTGGCTGGAACAAAAAATATTTTTAAAAAATATCGATGAATTAAAATGAAATGGGGCGCCCCGGTGGCAAATTGGTCTAAGCGCGCGCACCATAAAGGCTGTGTCCTTCTCGCAGCGGCCTGGGTTCGATTCCGGCTCGGGTCATCTGCCGCATTCTTCTCGCCAACTGTCCTGTCTCTCTCTGCTCTGTAACTGTCAAATAAAGGTGAAAATACCAAAAAAAAATCTTTAAAAAAAAAAAAAAAGAATTAAAATGAAATGAAAAAGAATTAGAATGAAATGTACCATTTATTTTTCTTCCTAAACATTTCATTGGGCCAATTGAAAAAAAATGAAACGTTAACAAGCATTCTACCAGTCTGCAGTAAGCGAGTAATGGAGTACCCGTATCCTGATGAAACGCAGAGATGGGTGATAGGGGTCAATATCGAGTGTGACCACCTCTAGCATCGATCATCGCCTGACAACGACCTCTCATACTGTTCACAAGTCTTCTCACGCGTCCTGTGGGAAGTTTTGCCATTCCTCTCGCAGCGCAATGTTCAACAACAATGAAAACAGCATAACGCTCGCCCCTCCGTCTCCAAACACGCCTCCGACCATCTGATCTGAATAAGTTTCCCTTGCTTTCATCAGTAATGAGCGCTGATGACCACTGACGGCGTGTCCAGTTGATGTGTTGCCTTGCCCACTGCAGCCGTTCCCTGCGATGTCTGTTCGTCAGGGGTTCGGTCAGCAGCAGACGTCTGGCATTCAACCCATGCTGATGAAGATGGTTCCAAATAGTTTATCAGGACACCATGAGTCACCTGACCTCTCTGAGACGCTGCTGCAGTTGGGTGGCATTTACAGTTCGGTGATGTAAGGCACACATACGAATGTAACAGTCATCTTGGCGGGTTGTTACACGACAACACCCTCTGCCCTGTCTTTCCTGAACGCTGCCAGTCTGTCTAAAGCATGCAAGGAGTCGAGTGACGACATACTGACTTAAACCAAACTCTGCAGCTTCCTCAATTTGGCAACTTCCTGTTTGGAGTCTGTCCAATGCTAGGTGGCGCTGCTCCAAGGTGAGATGTCTCTGGTTCGGCCTTTTTGGCACAAATGACTGTATTATCACAGCAGCTAACCGTCTCTGACTGAGAAAAAGCTCCATGCCCACTTTTATGGGAAAAATCTTATCCTCAGTTTAACACTACTGCACCCTGAACACAACACTTAGTACTGCTGAAAAATAAATGATGTTGTGCATTCACAGTTGGTTAATTCTGAGAGCAATATGAATAAGGTATCTCTTATGGAGAGCTTTAAGGAGTGCCACATATACTTACAAAATTTTGGGTACCTTTACAATATCCCTATATTTTTGTGAGCAGTATATTTATATTAAAAAGCTGTTTTGTAAATCTGCTTTTTTCGTAATAAAATTACTTTCCTGTCCAAATCAACTTGTTTGATCAGTGTTTATGTATTACTCAACTAAAGACCGAAAACCCAAAGACATTCAAAGATGCCATAGGGTCGCTCTGCCCCCTGCTGCTGAGCACAGCTTCATACACTAACATATCAACCTGATTATTATTCAGATTTTCAGTAAAAGGAAAGCACCTGTTTAACTGTTCATGGTACCTTTTGTGTACTCAGGACACGCATGGCCACCATCACCCCTCTTACCCTACTTGCCTCAGATTAAGTACAGTTAGCATGTGATGGCACAACTCACTGTGTAATGTGAGGTATATTAATGCTATGTAGTGTGTGGTGCTGTATGAATAGGTGTAAAACAGGCCTTCCCAACTGAAAGACATACGGTAGACTATGATAGCCATAGATTGCATGGTCATTGTGACCAGGGTATCAGGATGGTAATGGTTAATTTAGTTGGCAAGCCTCAGCATGGTGAAGTCATATAAATCAGATAAATGATGACGAGGATTATTATTAGGGGTTTAAGCAGCAAAGCTTATGATGATGATGATGATGATTCGTATTATCCATTTAACTCAGTCCACTGGATGAATCTGACTGGAAATTTTGGACCTCCAAGTTCGAGTTCTGTCCAAGGACTCAGGAGTTTTTGAGATATTTACGTAGGATGTGTGCCGTTCCAAGTAGCACTGCCTTCTGAAATTGTGGTGGTGTGATCCTGTCGAGACTCGAGCCCCACTGTTCTCAGATGTTTTTTCAGGACTTTTTGTTTTGCTCCCAGAGCTCCAGTCTCAACTGACACCTCCATGGCTTTCTTCTCCCATAATCTCTCAATTTCCTCTGTCAAGTCGTGATGTTTGGGAATCTTCGCCATCTCTTTGAGCTCAATTCTGCTGTCTCTGGGTATAGCCACATCCACAAACCACACTTGCTTTCTCTCAGTCTCAACCACTGTGATGTCAGGTGTGTTGGCATTTAAGCACTTATCTGTAAGACCTGTTCGACCTGGCGGAGTGAGGAAGCCAAGCAGGAGAGCCCTATAGATAATATCCTGCACTTTTAAGGAACACACTTCACTCAGCCTCATTGGCGCCACAGTGGGGAGCTCCTGTTTCCTCCCACAGCCCAAGACATGCATGTTAGGCTAAGTGCACACTCTGAATCAGGGGTGGGCAATTCCGGTCCTGGAAGGCCGATGTGTATGCAGGTTTCTACGTCTTCCAGTTACACAGACTAATTGAACAAATTGGTTGCATACAGAAACATGGCTTTGCTCATGCAATAGATCAAAGAAACAGGTTTAATTTAGGGACACAAGTACAGTGTTCGTTGGCCAATCATGAGAATTTAAAGAGATGCAGCAGAAATGTCAGATTTCTAAAATACTTTAACTAATTCAGGTAATTAACTAATTAAAGGCCAGAAATCAGTGTGAAAACCAGGGACAGATATGGCAATCGTTGACCACCTCTACTCTAAATTGTCTAAAAATGTTGTGTGAACTCTATACTTACTTTGGAAAGAGTATGAAGTACAGCATTGTGGCTTTGAGGAAGTGCTGAATTGCCCTTTACCATGTAATAAATGAATGAATAAATGAACATACTCCCAGGGCAGTAGACGTAAAAAGGCTCGTCCCTGCTATGGAGCTCTATTGGCACATATGTAGCAGCAGCCCAGAGGTTCTGAACCTCTCCCTGCTGGGGGTGCAGGATCTGGTCTGACCGCACAATCCTGCTAATCAACCCCGAGAGTCTCTGCTACAGACCTCAATTAGTAGAATAAAGCATTTCGTTGAGTTCAAGCTTTCTATCATTAACTATGTGCATTTTATAAAATAATGTTTGAATATGGCTTCAACGCCATTAAATGCCGTGTGTCCACAAAAATACCATATTTTCAAAATTTTATTTTGAGAAAATAAAGAACAACACCATCAGAAATTTTGGATATGTTAATAACGGGCATCTAATATTTCAAAAACAGTCAATTTGATGTTGGTGGATGGTGTCATTTTTTGGTATAAAACGTTAAAAATGGCACTTTTTTTTTCATTTTAAAACCTTAATTGTTCACAATTATTATTCACAAGAGAGGGGCAGAATTAGAATACAGAATACACAACATATATGGGAAGCTGTACATGCAATACCAAATCCCTGTCTTTGAAATTAAGCTTTTTAAAGTCCTTCAAATATGCTTACCGCAGAGCGCAGAGTAAACTTTTCGAGCAACTTTAAGCACCCAAAAATATACTAAACTCCAAAAGAAACGCAAGGGTGAGGTATGTGTTTTATTTGCGGCAAATTGAAGAATCAATTGATTGTTATTGCTTTTCCAGTGAGGCACGAGTGGAAATAAAGAAAAGCGCATGGTATTGTAATCCTGACGCACACCACGTAAACACGCCAAGCACTTCAGTAATAACAAACATTGAGCTGTTTGTGGTGTGTACAGTGACACTTGACTTGTTCTTTTGGGTGTGGTTAATAGCCTGCATAAAACGAACAAAAAGAAAAACGAAAAATGCTACTGCATCAAGAAAATTGAACGGCTTGTGGCACAGGAGAGAGAAAAAGAGCCATTAGCATGTTACGGGCAGGTCTCAGCCGCCGAGAGGTGGTGCGTCATTTGCACTGTCACCATTAAACAATTAGTCGGCTGTCTATCCGAGAATGGAACACGGGCACTGTCACTGACTGACCCCGCTTAGGGCAGCCACAAGTGACTATGGTAGCTCAAGAGCGCCACATCTGGTTACAGCCTGTACATGACAGATTCCGGACAGCAACCCTAACTGATCATGAGACGAGAGGTCCGAGACATCTGAGGGTGAGCACAAGTTCCGTTCGACTCCGTCTATGTGAGCAACACGTGCGCGCACAGCCCCTACAGAAAACTCATTTTTTGCCCATCTATGCATGGCCGCCCTTACCGTGGGCGGTCAGCGACAGTCCCCATTTTCCATTCTCAGACAGAAACAGGGAAATAAAGAGCCAAAAAATTACACAGAGGCAGGTGCCCCCAGTCAGAAGTGTAGAATTCCTACTCCTGTTGATAGGCAAAAAATGAATTTTCTGTTGGGGCCATGTGCACCAAATATGAAAGAAATCGGTGAAAAATTATAGCCTGTGGAGCGTCCACAAGAAAGTGTCTGCATACGTGGACGCGGCGGCAGTGGCACAGATGACACACATGAATCCATAGTAGCTGCCCCACTTCATCCGGGGGCTGCCTTATGATACACCAGAGTCGTTTATGAGCGAACCAAGTCTTTAGACGAATAGCAACTCTATCATCTCAGACCACATGAGCATTCAAACAACTGCATCTAACACGACAGGGCCTCATATCCCAGGCCTACAGATGACCTTCAATCAGCAACCCAAACTTGTCCGAGAGGATGGGCTGCCTCTTATATTGGGAAGTGAATATTAGTGCATATGAGACTGCCATAGTGTTTAAGAGTCATGCATTTTGTTGTCCTTCATCAAATTGCTGCATCTTTGCCTCATGATGATCATCTATTTCCTGTTACCCTTCATAGTACGTTTATGCGCTGGTTCTGTTATTTACTCAAAACTGATACTCATCAGTTTTAATTTGGGATATTTTGTGTGAAGTTACTTGAAGAAACAAGGCTTTGATTCCACCATCTCCAATATTAGTTAAAATCTGTCGGATAGGGAACATTGATTAAAGAAGCCATCTCTAATCATCTTTCGCAAAAATGTTCACTGGTTTCATAATTAATCGCCTGTTAAGTTATTTAGGCTGAATCGGCTATTTTCACTGCAGATGTTTTTTAACTCTCAATAACTTTGAAGTTATGACTCAGATTTGGACCAGCTTTGGCAGTGTCACTGATGTAGGTACAAGGAATCAAAAACAACCACCAAACACCTCACATTAAACCCCACAGTTTGAATATTTAAATGGACTTTATGCAGTACAATTGCATTATTTGGGACAAGATACGTGGAGCTTAACTTCTGAAATCAATTACTGTACACTTGATTGATTGTTCCAGTCGAAATATGTGGTGGTAAGTTTTTATATATATCAGGAAAATTCAATCTCCAAATTTATGTAATTATTGTGACTATCATTGCAGCAACTGCATAGTTGACTCGATGTCCCTACAGTGGATTATGCGTGTTCTGCGATGATGATGGATAAATTTGGAGGTTTAATTCTTCAGCCTTTGTACACTTGGCATCTCAGGGTGACATTTATGTGCGGTGGATTGATTGAGGTCCTTTGTATGTGTTAAAGAAGATGCATGTCAGTTTGTGGGTTTGATTAGCTTCCTCCTGATGGTGTTGTCGGTTTAGCACGTTAGCACGATTCATGTTTCTTGCTTCTTTCTTGCTTCATAGAGCTAAGTAGTGATGCAGCAGTTTTATTTTTTTGGGAGTCACTTGAATTTGTATGGTGGAAATGGTCACTAAATATGAAAATCCCATCAGTCCAGTCCTCCCACTGTTATACCCACATCTCTGGACTGGATTTCAGGGGCTGGGGCCCATTTTACCACACACACACACACCACACATGCACACACACGCACACACACACACCACACACGCACGCACACACCACACACACACACAACACACACACACCAACCACACACACACACACCACACACGCACGCACACACCACACACACACACACACACACACACACACGCGCACACACACACACACACACACACACACACAGGTGCACGCACACACCCATCACACTTACACACACCACACGCACACACCACACACACACCCTTCACACTTACACACACACACGCACACCATTTACCCTTACACACGCACGCACGCATGCACACACACACACACACACACACACACACCCTTCTCTCTCGCTATGGGCGATACACATCCTCCACTTTGCCTAACATCTCTGCATTTTGACTGCAGGACTCTGGGAGAAAGCAGAAGTACCTGCAGAACTCACCAGCTCTCCACACAGAGAAGCCTGGCCAAAATCCCAGCCCACAGCCTTCTCGCTGTGTGCCATTTTCTAACAGCTCAGTCGCCTGGGTATCCTGACACATTTTGCCGATTGCAGAACAAACAACATGAGCTGTGGAGCAGATACTGGGCCTCGGAGCTCTAATGCCCCAGATTTCCAGAACAAGCAGAGAAAAGATCAGGCGCTTGAGCAGTACACACTGCTGCCAGTTTACTGGAGTTTGCCTGCAGAGCAGAGACTGCTCATATGAATGGTGTTATGCCTGACACTCACTGCCACAATGTGGTGGAGAGACACCGATTTTATTTTAAAACGCTAAGAAAATTTTCAACAATAATAAGGAAGAATATACTAAGACCAAGGGAGGAATCGGTCAATCACATCCGAGATGGCGATCTGCTATCCGTGTCTCTGATAGAAGCCCTGTATCGGACAAACCCTCTCCGGGGTGCAGAGCTGTGGTCTCCATAATAGGCCACTCCCCTGATGCTTCGTGCTGGTCACCAGGTCACCGGGAATACTTGATTAACAGGACCTTAAAGAGCGGTTCCAAAACCTTTATCTCATTTATTACTCCTGAATGAAACAAGTTTCAAAACCAGGATCATCAATCGCAGATGAAATGGATTTTTTTTTTTTTATCATGTACTTAAGACCTACCTGGTGGGTTTGGGAAGTTTGTTTCATCAATCTCAAGATTCGACTGCCAGTCCCGTTCCACATTTTAAAAAATAGTTTTCGTGTACAGTGTTGTGAAAAAGTATTTGCCCCCTTCCTGATTTTTTTTTTTTTTTTTTTGCATATTTGTCACACTTAAATGTTTCAGATCAAACAAATTTTAATATTTGACAAAGATAACCTGACTGAATTCCAAATGCAGTTTTTAAATGAGGATTTTATTTATTAAGGGAAAAACACTATCCAATCCTACCTGGCTCTATGTGAAAAAGTAATTGCCCCCCCCCGTTAAATCATGAATTAACTGTAATTAACTACATTTTTTTAATTCAGTTTCAAAAGTGTAGTAGGCTGAAAGATCTCAAAAAGCAACACATCATGCCAAGATCTAAAGAAATTCAAGAACAGATGAGAAACAAAGTCATTGACATCTATCCGTCTGGAAAGGGTTACAAAGCCATTTCTAAGGCTTTGGGACTCTGGCGAATCACGGTAAGAGCCATTATCCACAAATGGAGAAAACCTGGAACAGTGGTGAACCTTCCCAGGAGTGGCTGGCCTAACAAAATTACTCCAAGAGTGCATCGACAACTCATCCAGGAGGTCACAAAAGAACCCAGAACAACATCTAAAGAACTGCAGGCCTCAATTGCCTCAGATAAAGTCAGTGTTCATGATTCAACAATAAGAAAGAGATTGGGCAAAAATGGCATCCATGGGAGAGTTCCAAGGCGAAAACCACTGCTGATCAAAAAGAACACAAAGGTTTGTCGCTCATTTTCCAAAAGGTGCGTCTCGTTACATCTGGCATACAACTAACACAGCATTTCATAAAAAGAACATCGTAACAACAGTGAAACATGGTGGTGGTAGTGTGATGGTCTGGTGCTGCTTTGCTGCTTCAGGACCTGGATGACTTGCCGTAATTGATGGAACCATGAATTCTGCTCTCCACCAGAAAATCCTGAAGGAGAATGTCCAACCCTCAGATTGTGATCTCGAGCTCAAGCGCACTTGGTTTATGCAGCAGGACAATAATTCGAAACACACCTGCAAGTCCACCTCTGAATGGCTTAAAAAAACAAAATGAAGGTTTTGGAGTGGCCTAGTCAAAGTCCGGACTTAAATCTGATTGAGATGCCGTGGCATGACCTATAACAGGCCGTTCATGCTCGAAAACCCTCCAATGTGGCTGAATTAAAACAATTCTGCAGAGAACAGCGGGCTGAAATTCCTCCACAATGATGTGAAAGACTCATTGCCAGTTATCACAAACGCTTGATTGCAGTTGTTGTCGCAGAGGGTGGCACAACCAGTTATTAGGTTTAGGGGGCAATTGCTTTTTCACAGAGGGTCAGGTAGGTTTGGATGGCTTTTTCCCTCAATAAATGAAATCATCATTTAAAAACTGCATTTTGTATTTACTCGGGTTATCTTTGTCTAATATTAAAATTTGTTTGATGATCTGAAACATTTGACAAATATGCAAAAAATAAGATCAGGAAGGGGGCAAATACTTTTTCACAGCACTGTATGTTGATAAAGATGACTATCCAACTGATAATAATTTCTACATTAGCAAGCAAAAGATTTTATTTTTTTTTTAATTCAGCCTCCACTGAAAAAATACTTCAACAGGAGAGGGAAAATATCGGCCTCTCGGGGGCATAATTTATGGGGTGGGTTTGGGGGTAGTAATGCCCCAAATATGGCACACATGCCGAGAAGACCACCCCCATAACACAGGCGTAACAACATCCATCTGCGCATCACCGTCCTCAAATTTTCAAACCAAAGTTATTTCATTATCAGCTTTCAACTCCATCGCATTTTGCTGAACAATATTTAATGGAGATGTTCATCTCTTAAAAGGGGCCTATTATGTTTTAAGTGATTTTACCTTTCTTCAGTGTTTCATGTAGTATATTGAGCATGACAGTGCCTCTTAAACCTCCTTTAGGTACCACCTGTCCTGCATGTTTGAGATCTCTCCCTGCTCCAGCACGTGTGATTCAAATGATCTGCTCATGATCAACCCCCGAAAACTGATTGGCAACAAGCTAATGATTAAAATCACCTGTGCTGGAGCAGGAAGAGATCTAAAACTGCAGGACAAGTGATCTTCCAGGAGAGGTTTGGGAAGCACTGGCCTAAATAACCAAGTTATCATGCTTCACGGAACATACAGGCGGCCTCTATTTATTTTCAAGGAGAATCTGTAACCAGTTAGCAAGGTGAGTGCTTCCACTTTCTGTTAATATCTAAAATGAATTCCAAGTGTTTCCAGCTAGCTACTGTGAATTTAGAAACTCGCTAGCTTAGCCAGAGGCAAGGTAGGGGACAAGTCATTAGGAACTGATTGAAGGGGTGAATGATTTTAATTGAATTCAGTCCATTTTTTTTTTTTTTTTTAGATTTTTTTTTGGGAATTTTTCCTTTATTTGACAGTTGTACAGTGTAGAGAGACAGGAAGGTTGGGGAGAAGAATGGGGGAAGACATGCAGTAAATGACCTGAGCTGGAATTGAACCCAGGTCGCTGCTGTAAGGACACAGCCTTCATGGTACACGCACTTAGGCCGATGAGCCACCGGGGCGCCTCCAAATTCAGTCCATTTTTAATGGAGCAGTGCTGCCATTTAAAATTAATGTAATGTTAGCTAAGGGTTGCTACTACACAGATGCTAGCCGCGAATCATTCTTTTCACGCACTGAACCCCAACTTTTAAGGTGACTGTTTGTTGCTTTTATTTATGAATGTAGGACTCATCCTTGCCTGGCCTGTAGATTTTAACTTTCCATACTTATTGTGTTGCTAGTGTAACTGCTAGTTAGGTAGCTAGCTTCTCATTCAGTCATCTGCATTTAGAGACCAGTCAGTAGTTGGGGATAAGACTTTGTCACTCTCCATTGACTCGGTGGTTTAGTTTGTGACCAATCAGAACGGTGGTCATTTTGTTGTGGGAATGTCCTCTCAGAAAAGCCCATGTTTTAAGAAGTGTAGGAATGACAGCAATAAAATAGTGCAGAATTCATGGAATTTTTTTGTTTCTGAAAAGATTATAAACCCTCCTATTGGGCATTCAAGAATATTGTTGCTTGATTTAACCCTTTAAGGCCTAATGCAAAAATCCCAGCAGAGAATCATGCTGCCGTGTTCACTATAGTAACCTGTATTTGGGCTGAAGCACAGCTTCTCAGCTTTCATGAACAGTTGGAATTTTTTTCTATTGCGCAAAACTTCCAGTAATTACGGTACTTTCAAAATTACGCGCATATCTGTGTTGGCAACGACACGTTCTTAAAATGCGCACATGCTGTCCCGGTTTAAATGGGTTAAAAAATACACATAGGCTTACAAGGTCCTCTTTAACTGTTAAGTGAATTAAAATGGTCATGAATTGTTACTAATTACTTGACAGTGTTGTTGGGGGGAATTATACTATTTTTCCAGTCATTCTGCTTCCCAGTTGGAAACTTCAAATCAAATCTCAGATGTTAATAGTTGCTCCTGTACATGCATGAGCACTGGCCCTGAATCGAGTGCACTTCCAGTGCAATCCTGGCTCACACCAGCACTACAGGAGAGAGAGCAGAAGCTCTGAGTAACTACATCACACAGAATCATCTGGAATGTCTTTGTTTTCTGTTGTGACAAGATTATCTGTGTCTTGGACCAAGTGGCTGAGTCTCAAATCATGAGAAACAGATGAAGGGCCGTCGACATCGGTATAGGTTTGGTCATTTCTAAATAGGTATTAGCTGTTGGTTACGATTGGCCCTTATTTTGTGAGGGTATCCAAACTGAGGCCAACATAAATTATATTTGGGCTGTGTGCACAAACAGACTGTTCTGCTCATGGGACATTACAAGAGAAGGGTGCCTTCAGAAAGGATGACAGCATATGTGTCATACTGTCAGCTTTTTGTGATCAATAGTTTTTTTTTTTTTTTTTTTAAGGAAATTACATCCAAAACACCACTACACCTAATACAGAGGACATGCTACACTTGCAAATGTTTCACCCCACTCCCCACAAACCCTACTGATGGGACCACCCTCTACTCAATGTCAGAGTGAGTTGAGACATTTCAGCAGCATTCTTAATTCAATGGAGTCGGAGGACAAACACCCTCAGCTCAGTAGCTCCTTGACCTGATCACACGCACCAACCCACTGCGTCATTATTCACTCATTCACACTATGCATTCTAAGCCACCAAGAGCTTTGTAACAATCACATCAAGACAGGTTTGGCCGTTGTGCTTGTGTAAGTGTCTAAGCAGGTTACCAGCCGAGGGTCATCTGGCTGCATTCAGGCCGATTAACAATACATGTTTTCCAGAAAACTGGGAATCATTTAAGAGCCTGGCTGTGGGTGAACATGGCACTACAGTTCCCACCACATCTGACGGTTTAGAGGAAACCTGCCTTCAAAACCAGGCCACATCCCTGCATTCACAAAACCCATGTATGAAATCATCTATGAGTCCATCAGGACAGAAGTCAGATGGTGGGGAGGGATTAATCTCCATTGAGTGGTGTTTTCTCAGAGTGAGGTTAGTCCTATGGGTGAAGGTCAAGTAGATCTCCTGATGATGGTTCCTCGAGGTTCTACCACTGTGTCCTATACTCTGTTCTATCAAAAAGATTCATCATCAATGGGAAGACCAGATCCATAGACCAGAATTGTTGTGCTTGTAGGGTCTTGTAAGACGACAAAAACAATAGGGAGTACAGAACTGTTCTTGGTTTGACACTCTTGATCTAAGATGCCACGGAAAGCTTAAGGGATGAGTGTTGTATTCCAAGTGATGCTATATGCCCCTCATAGTGGACCTTAACTGGAGGTACAGGAAGAGAAGCTGGCAGGATATATGTAGTGCGTAGGTCATTAAAGGTGTGGGGACGATTATCATCAAAAACATCTTTCACAGCATGTATGCTTCTGTAACTCTAAGCAGGAAACAAGAAAATGACATTTCCAGTGAGAAGTAAGTCATTTTTGAGGCTTGGGCCATTCAAATGCCACTTTTGGATGCTATCGCTGCAGCATGCCATGCTGTCAGGAGGAAAGACACACTTGTACCTAGTTGTAGCTTGGAACTCTTAAGTGATACAGCAGCGTGGACCAAATCTAGCAGCATGTAGGGTCAGGCCAGCCTGTTCTCCGTGAGAGTGATGCACTTGGACAGGACCATTTTGAGAAGGGACCGTACACAAATGACCAGTGGTGCTTGACATTTTGAACAGAAAGACCCCCCTCAAATTTGAGGCTCAGCAAAGTATATATCTTCAGCCAGGAAAGCTTAAGTTGCTTTGGAATTTGGAGCTCAGTGAATGTATCTTACTCCAGTAATTAGAGGGAGGAGGAGAAATGAGCCCGTAGTGAATCATTCATCTTAATAATAGAGACACAGGGCAGAAGTTAGTTAGAACAATGAAACTGCTTTTGTAGGTCAGTCTCTACAGCTTAAAATGCCTGTAAAGTTTTGGGTAGAGGTATGGCCCATTTAAGGATTAACGTCAGTCCCAAAGCCCATAAAATTTCTTACTATGGATGTATGAGAAGGCAGCTCTCCCAGAACTAGAGTTGAGTATGAGGGCAGTAGTGCTGTTTTCAACCAGGCAAAGTACTAAACTCTCTGAAGGTTCCTAAAATATGTGGGATAGAAAAGGCCACCGTAACCACAAACTGATCGCGTACAATGCAATTTGGTGCTTCGAGAGGAAAAACAGAATTCAAATCAGAAGTGTGAAATGCTGAGTATGTGTTATTCCCTGTAATAATCACAGAAGGGTTGCAGTAAAGCGCTTGTGTAAATTTCAATGTAAATATAAATTTCAGAGCTAACGCCAAACCATCCGCATCTGGTCCCACTTTAGCCAGCTGAATGATTTCTGTACCCTTGTCAGCCATATTTCTGCCCTGACGTGTGTGTCCATGAGGGTTTATCTCGCAATAATTACACTGTGGTCATACTCCTTTTACACAGCAGATGGCGCTGTAGAACAATATTTCTAATACGCAATTAAATGTCACTGTCAACAAACCCCTAGCGAATGCAAGTATTTGATGTGTTCTATCTAAAGCAAACCTGACACAACTAATTAAGCTCTTGATTTCCTGCATTAAGTGTGCTTGAGACAACACCTGATTCGCAAATATGCTCTTATGAGGGATTTTATTCAGGGGGTTGAATAATTATGAGACTGCAGTAGTCATTAAAAATGGCAATTTGTGCTAAATTTGGAGAAACCACGTAATATTATATGTGTTGAGCTATTTGAAGTGTTCTTGTTTAATCTGTTTATCACTAACAGCTAAAAGTTTTTAAATTTTGATATTCAACCCAATTTGCAATGGGGGTTGAATAATTTTGACATAAAATTATGTAATGAAATCAACTAGTACAATTTATCAGTCAATTAAAAGTCGATTTCCTCCAGATCAAGGTTTCGCAATTAATGGCTCCTCTAAACATTATAATCGATAAAATTATCAAATTATTTTTTATTTATTTTTTTTTGTATTATATTTTCACTAATTTATTGACTAAAAAAAAAAAAAAAAAAAAAAATGATCCTCAAATTTTGACGCATACCACAAAGCACTTTCAGGGCAAGAACTCAAAAAAACTAAAACTGAGGAACAGTCGAAAACCTGGCAGGCTGAAGATGAAAATGCATTTTTGCCTCCCAGAAAAGGAAAGTAAATGGTGAGAGAAGCAAAAAAGATCCCGAGAATCACTGTGAAAGAGCTGGTGGCATCTTGGGATTGCTAGGTTTCAAAAAGCACCATCAAACACCACCTCTACAACCACAGGCTCTTTGGAACTGTTGCAAGAATAAAGACTTTTCTGACCCCAGGAACCAAGCGGTTGCAACTTTCCAAGAGCCATTTCAGTTACGAGCCGTTTCAGTTATGGGCCATTTCCAGTGACGTGCGGTTGGAGGTTAGTTTGGTTAGGCAGAATCCTCCCCTTTGCTGGATTAGCAATCAGACGATGAACTAGTTTAGTAGGACTATTCGGCAGAATGACGGGCCAGTTTAAGTTTCCGAGGCGTTATTACTCAGTATATCGAACCTGAAATGCTCACGAAACTGCAGATTTGCGAGTACTTGCTTACAGGAAGCCAGAGACGTGCGGTGAGGTGAGGCAGTGACCAAAGCTTTTATCAGGATTTTGTGAACCTGTTCCCACATACTATTCCTGATTGACAATCAAAACAATCAAGACCAAGCCTATAGGAAGCCCGTATACTGATAGAGGAGATTATGACAAAAAGATTCATTCACGTGTACGCTTCAATTCGAGACTGCAAGGATGGAAATCTGAATAATCAATTAGGAAAAATTCTCGGCTCTCGGTAATTCTGTATATCGTTTAGACATTTTGTTAATCGGATTATGAAAGAAGACTGAAAATAAACGCCCGCTTTTTTTGGGGGGTAAAAGCGCGTATTTAAAGGAGAATACATTGTATATTGATTAAGCATTGAATTCTGCATAAGTTGAACTGTTTTAATATTTGTTGATGACATTGCTTCGGCTTCCTGGAAGCAAGTACGCGCAAATCTGCTGTCTAGTTAGCATTTCAGGTTCGATATACTGAGTAATAACGCCGCGGAAACTAAAACTGGCCCGTCATTCTGCCGAATAGTCTTACTAAACTAGTTAATCGTCTGATTTCTAATCAAGCAAAGGGAAGGATTCTGCCTCACCAGACTAACTTCCGACCGCACGTCACTGGCCATTTCAGTTATGACTGGATGAAGGCGCTGTGATCAGGTGAGACCAAAATCGAACGTTTTGATTGGATACAGCACAAGCATGTTTGGTGTTGACAGGGAGATGCAAATGAGAAGAAGTGAGCCATACCCACAGTAAAAAGCGGTGGTCAGTGATAGTTTGGGGCTATTTTAATTCCTGAGGTCCTGGAGTACCGGTCAGGATTAATGGCTTAATGGATTCCTGTAAGTATTCGGTGATTTTGGCTGACAGTCTGGTTGCCTCCGGCAGAGAGCTGAGATTTAAGTTGTTAGTGGAATTGGAATTTCCTGGAAGACTATGACTCTAAGCACAACTCAGAATCCATGCTGAAGCTTCCTGGACAACAAAGAAAAAAATTAATGCTCTACAATAGCCATGTCCATTACCACACAATAATACAATCAATAAACTGTGGACAGAACTGAAGGGGGCAATTGGTAAGTATAAACCTAAGAATGTGAATGATCTTGAGAGGATCAGTATTGATGAATGGTCCAGATACCTCCAAATGCCCACCTACCGAAACCATAAACAATGAATCTGTGCTATTATTCTGGCCAGAGGTGGTTGCCTAAAGAGCAAAATCGGGAGTGCCAATAATTATGAGACCATAAATTTGGTGAATTTTATTATTTACCAAATATATGACTTCGGTTTGTTACATTGAAACATTACAAATATTATCCTCTTTTTTGCATTCAGCATTTGTCTTTATAATGTTATTATTTTTAACCCTATAATGCTCCCTGTATCATATATGATACACCAAATTTGAAGGACCATGCCCACCTGGTAAGATGCAACACAACCACGACTGCTCACTGTATCATATCTGATACACAGTGCTGCCACCTGGAGGGAAGAAGTGAGATTACAGGAGTAGTCTCTCCCCTAGTCACTCACTTCAAGGTAGTAGCTACCATGTGAATGGGAATTCATGAATTTCCTTGGACTTTGGCAGTGAAGTTCGGCATTCCAAGGTAAATATTACACAAAAACTTATTCTTATACATGTTAAGGGATAGCTATAGATAGTAGAGAGCATATAAATAATTTGAAATTTCGAGTGTTGAGTTCTGGAGGGGTGCTGATTTTTGGCTGTATCAGATATGATACTCCTGGAATTAGAAGAAGTTCTGTTCAGCAATATATATTTAGCCGTCACAAAACCTAATGATGAACAGTGGTTCTGAATACTACCCTTCAATACTTCAAAAATATTACTGGGTCATATTTTTCCTATAATGATGTCTGTGTCTGGGCATTATAGGGTTAATAGAGTTTTGCCTGCATTTCATTTCAGGGATGCCAATAACTTTGGAGCCCTCTGAACGTTTTCACAGGCGCTGTCCTTCAAATGAAGCGGTGGCGCAGTCCGCAGGCCCTTTTTATGGAGTCGATCCCATTTAATGTGACATCGTTCCCTGCTCTGGCCTGTGGGATATGTGGGAAATGAGAATGTGTTTTTCTGTCGGCCAGTTGATTTTGTATTGATTACATTTTTCTGTTCGGTATACTGTATGTTCCGGGGTTAATGAAAGCTGGCGGCTTTTGGCTTGTCCTCGGGAATAAACCTTGAACACCCTGGCCTCAAACGCCCCTCACTTCGGCTGCCAAGCTATATTTGACTTTCACTATTGGGTCAATTAAGCCGACTTTAAAGTGAACGTGCAGTCTTAATTCACATTTCACGAGTCCGCATACCAACTATAAAAGAGAAGGTCGCGCCCTGGTGGCTCATCGGTCTAAGAGCGCGTACCTTAAAGGCTGTGTCCTTCCCGCAGCGATCTGGGTTCGACTCCAATGCGGGTCATTTGCTGCATGTCTTCCCCTATTCTTCTCCCCAACCTTCTTGTCTCTTTACACTATAACTATCAAATAAAGGAAAAATTCCTAAATAATTAAAAGAGAGAGAAGGCTGTTCTGCTTATTACTGTCAAGTTCATATTTAGAGTATGAAAAAGAATTTGAGAATGAAATAGTGAAACATTAAGCAAGTGTTTTTTTTCCGCGTGGAAAGAGGACTGAAGAATATGTGAAATTTCAATAAGAATAAAAGGATTTAGAAATAGGCGCGCAGTCTTATTACCCCACACTGGCCCAGCGCCTTTTAGCCCCACACATCCTCCTGGGTGGGGGCGGGAGGGTGGCAGCGGGTAACAGATGGGACTGAACTAATTAGAACTTGACGAGGTGCGCTGCTGTCGGCTAAAGCGTGCCTGCTCGTTATTAGCAGCATCTGGGCTCACTTTAGCGCAGTACACGGCCGCAGGGAGACAAAGAAATGGCGAGACCATCGGAAAGGCGCAGAGGGTCTAATGTAACAGCTCCCAATTATCCTCGCTATTTACAAGCCAGCCGACCGATGCGGGCTGGTTCCTGAACGCTGCGACCCGAATGACAAATCTATTGCAATTATGAAGGGGTGAATGTCGGTATCGCTATCACTCGATGAAGCCATTTCAGCGTTAGCAGAAAACTGCAACCTTGGAAATTCTGAAAAAATTACTCAAAAATAACTGACTGACGTCTCGCCAGTTAATCTGATATGAGCGCTTTTTAACGGCGAAACTTGCGATTGGTTCTCTGCGCATGCGCCCCCCCCCCATCCCCCCACCCACCCACCCAATTCATCAATTTACTAATGTGCCAATTTACGTTCATGTTCTCGTCCGGGAAAAAAGTTTCACTGAAGGCGAAATGTGCCAGGGGACGATCAGGAGGATAGTTCAGTCTTCGTGCTGGGTCTGCTGCAGTAAGATCTCTCTGCTGGGCGCATATGAGTGAGTGTATTCAATTTACTTCAGTTTTGGTTGTAGGCCTATAGCGCCTTTCAAAGACAGACTGTCACAAAGACGCTTTACGGAGCAAAATGGACAGTACCAAGCCTAATCCCCAAAATGGCAAATGAGGCACAAAAAAAAAAAAAAACTTCCAGGAGGGAGGAAAATCCTCAAACAGTGGTGAGAAAAACACTCCCCAGTGGGAAGAAATCTCAGGAGGAACCCGGCTATAGTGGGGGAGCCCATCCTCCGCAGGCCAGCCATTGACTGATGTTCAATTAAAGTCCACAAAAAAAAACTTAAGGAAGTGGCAAGGGTGATGATGAGTGTTGGTAGGAACAGGGTATTGACTGCTGAGAATTAATGAATGTAATCAAAAGCAAGTAAAAGGGGATAATATTGATAATATTGTGACAATGACACATTTTTTACCATCTTTGGTCTGTTTGAAACAATACAGTGACAAGGAGGTTGACGTACAGATGGGCAGCTTTAATTTTTCTGTTTATTCTTCCATATAAGAAGAATGTTGAGAAATGACTGCACCTTTTGACCATGGTCCCCCTATTTTATGGCACTACGAGTAATTGTTGAATTGGCTTCACGGATGTGTTTTCTTAGGCAGTTGTATTTACATATGTTGTTAGCCAGTGCGTAAGAGAGCTGTAGATGTCTATTCCTGATTCTAAACTTTGCAATTGTCTCTGGAGATTTTTGCTGGGGTGTGGCAGCATGAGGAAGACAGCCATGTCAGTACTCTGTAAGCTGGCCATCATAAAGCTCAGAAATGAAAATTCATGAATTATTTACATAGAAAAACCCTCAATTAGCCCAAGTCTCCAATATATCTCATTATTAATGAGAAAAAAAGCAACTGCAAAACTAAATTATGTCAGAACACCTGGTAGGTCTTGGAGGACCATTGCAGTGGATGACGGGAATATTCTCTACGGTGAGGAAAACCTTCATGACAGCTACCCAACAGATCAAAAACACTCTAGATGCAGGTATTGATGTGGGGAAATCTATCATACCTAGAAGACCACACCAGCAGAACTACAGTGGGTACACTGCAAGATGCAAACCATGGGTAAGCCTGAAATGCCAGACTGCAGTTTGCCGAAATGCACCTAAAAAAGCCCCAAGCGCTCTGGATCTAAGTCGTTTGGACAGACGGGACAGAGATTAACTTGTACCAGAATGATGGAAAGAGGGAATTGTGGAGAGACGAAGGAAATGGCTGTGATCCAGAGCAGACGCCTCATTCGCAAAACATGGCGGAAACATGGGGGTGTTCTGGCTCAAGCCTGTTTGGCTGCTCGTGGTAAGCAGGAGTTTTTAAGTGTACAAAGATATTTTATGTGCTCAGATGAAGCCGTATGCCTCCTAGTTTATCTGACAGTACTTCATTATGCACTGAAGGAGCCAAAACATGCTGCTAAAACAAGACAGGGATTTTTGATGGTGAAAAAGTAGAAAATCCTTAAATGAGTCAGCCACAGGATCTGATTCCAGCTCAACATGTATTTCAAAACCAAATGCTGAAGAGGAGACTGAAGGCAAAAAGTCCCTGAAACAAGCAGGAAGTGAAGATGCTGCAGGACAGGCCTGGCAGAGCATCAACAGGGAAGATACCCAGTGTCTGGTGATGCTAATGTGTCACAGACTTCAAGCAGTCATTGCACAGAAAGGACATGCAAGCAAACATTGACAACAACCATTCTACATTACGTTGAACTGTTGGATATTTTTGATGCCCGAAAATGGGGGGGTGGAAGGTTTGTACAAAAAGATCTATAATTTCTAAACAGTTCATTTAATATTGACAAAAACACTCTTAAGTTAAAGCTGCACTTCACCATCGGTGTGATTGTATCCTTTCAAACTCAAAGTGCTTGAGTACAAAGCTAAAATCACAAAAATAAGTGTCATTGTCCAATGAATTATGGTGCTCACTGTAACTAACGAGCCGTCACTTAGTACACTGTGAGACTGGGGAGATCTGCTTACCGCTGCTGCCATTTGGAAACAGAAATGTATTCGTGTTGCTCACTGGAAAAGTGTGGGTGGGCTGCAGCATTTGCTTTACCTGTGTGAAGAGGAAATCATTGCAAATGTGTATCTCGGCAACTCAGAAATTCAAATTGGGAAATGCGTTGCCATGGCAATGAAGAAGGCTGGACAAGGCATATGGGAAGGATAAAGTTAGCCCAATACTGCCCTTTCATTGCTGAAACGTACACCAAGACTCTTACTGAAAACTGCACACAGTGCATTTTATTTGTTGCTTCCCTGTATTGATGAACTGGCGCACCAGCATGCAACATATGCTAAATTTAACAGGAAATGTTGAGAACATTGCATCGGTGTCTGGAGCATGCAGATTCATCCTGCACAACATTCAAAGAATCCGCCCCTTTCTCACCTCCTACTCAACCCAGCTTTTGGTCCAAGCATTGGTACTGTCCCACCTGGACTAGTGCAATTCTCTTCTGGCTGGTCTTCCAGCATCTGCAATTAAACCTCTGCAGCTCAATCAGAATGCTGCAGCTCGGTTGATTTTCAACTTGCCCAAACACACTCATGTCATCCCTCATCTTGCCGACCTCCATTGGCTCCCTGTTATGACTGGCATCAAATTTGATACTTTGGTGATAGCATACCAGGCTTTCAAAGGGTCTGTCCCAGCCTACTTTCAGAACCTTCTCAAACCCCACACACCAGCCATACTTCTTCAGTCTTCCACTTTTGGCCGCCTGGCACCCCTACCTCTGCGTCCTGCGCATCCTGGGCACATCAGCTGTCTGTCCTGGCTCCAAGATGGTGGAGCGACCTCCCCACAGAGGTCAGAACAGCACAGACCCTGGCATCTTTCAGAGTCTTCTGAAGACTCATGTCTTCCGGCTGTACCTCTCCCCCACCCCCTGAGCCTTAGCGGCTGGTGTGTTCTTTATAATCTCAGACTATTTGTGGCAGAATTGCAACACAATCCAAGTAATGTGGCTGCCACTGGCACTAAGGCTCCTACCACCCTCTAGGATTTTCAGCACTTTTGGTCCTTCTATAGTGCAGTTTGTGTTGTGAGTCGCTCTGGATAAGAGTGTCTGCTAAATGCCTGTAATTTAATGTAATGGGAAATAGAGTTTTCGGTCAGTACTTCCCAGCGCATTTCACTGGCGATCAATTTCATCCAGTTGGTTTTAATTCCTGCCCTAACAGAATACAGCTCATTCAGCTGCAGCAATAGAGCCAGGGACCATTCAGCTGCCCAATTAGAGTTTGACATGCCAGATTTGGGTTCAAGTGAAATTGTGCAGGACAGTAGATCTCCAAGAGCAGGACTGGTTTCTGGTTTGGTGGACCTGGTACCTGTTTGACCAACTAAAGGGTGTTTAAGTTACTGAAATTGACGCCAATTTCTCAGATAAACCAAGCCTTTCATTCTGATTTTTTTATTCTAATACCAGCCTTACATTCTGTGGACCATGCTTTTTGGGGGTTGGGGGAGGGGGGTGGGCTGGGATGGGTGTTGGCTGGAATGACTCCAGGGGCCCGGTGCATTTTGGGTCCTCAAAGCAGGTCAGTTCCTCTCAGGGATCAGATTGGATATGGACCAGCCTTTCAAAGGAGTCAACGAGAAGGTGAGCTTGTGTGCATGAAATGTGTGGACATTTTCACGTCGGTTTGAACCACAGAAATCTCAACATGCACATACAGGGTGAGGTGAAATCATTGGAAACACGACCACAAATACCAGCTTTGAGCCTTCTGACACTCGCAGTACACTGTTTTTGTCAAGACTGCTTCAGAAGTAGATTGAGTATGTTTTATTGAAGATTTTTAGAACCTAAATTCCATAGTTATTAGCAGCTATGCTATCTAGTGTCCATCTGTCCCTGAGAGACAGCTTTGTCTTGCCGACAGTTCATTTTTGATGTTGCCGTTTTCGGCGTTTGGCATATTTTCTCATAGTTCTGTTGCAGGTCCCCTTGCCATCTGAAATAACTTTGCTGTTTTTGTGACCAATGCACCAGCAGTTTGGGCAACAAATAATTAGTTCGTTTGAATCCCTGTTTGTGTCCTCATAGGAGACTTACTGAGAAAAGAACTCCTGATTCAACCTTGATTCCACAGACTCTGGCGCTCATCACCATTCACATTAATCAGAATGTACAGAGTAAGTCCTTTTGAAATTGAGGAGCAGAGAATTTTAATTGAAAGCCATTTCTCAGGGCTTTCTTCTGATACTTTGATCATTCTGTATTTCAGTGCATAATATGGTACCTCAGGAAGCAATCACTAATACGTCAACCCTTCAGCTTTCTAATGTCTTGATCAAGCAGTGGAGTCACCAGCCACAAAGCCTCTACATAAAGGTACAGGCAGTTCACAGCTCCCGGTCCTCCTCATAAATCTTTAATCAGATTTTCACGACTGTAGGGAACCACAGGGGCTCATAAATTCATCTCCCCACTATTTTACTTAAAATGAAATGTCAAACATTCCCGAATCTTTCATTAAGACCTTAAACATGATTATGGTTCCCAGTGTGCCTTAGGGGTGTATAAATTCTGTTCTGATCTCCTTTGGTCCAGGGCGAGTGAGGAGCTGTATATTCTCACATGCAGTAGCCCTGAATTATAAAGGGCTGACTGCACCAATGAGGATTATAGCCAAAAGGTCAACATATCAATTTTAGAAAGTTCTAGCAAATGACAAAAAAGCTTTGGTTTTGAATATTTCCCATCAGTAAAAGTTGTGAAGATAGAAACCAACAAAAGAAACTGAATATTACAAAAAAACAGCTAAATCACTTAAGCAGCTAAAACAGATAAAGTGTTATAAGTGAAATATTGCTGGACAATTTGAAAAAAGAGTGAATAAAAAAATGATGGTGATCTCATACTGCAGGAATGTTTACTGGTTGTTATTTTACTGTTTAATGGTAATTCACCTGCAAATATCCTGGAGGTTTTGTAAAAATACTCTGCTTGGTATACGTTCATTACAGAAGCAGTTTCTGCTGTAATAATAACTGGAGGAGTAAAGGATGTATATTCTGCTGTAATAATAACTGGAAGAGTAACGTATGTATGTTCTGCTGTAATAATAACTGGAGGAGTAACGGTTGTATGTTCTGCTGCAGTAATAACTGGAGGAGTAACGGATGTACGTTCTGCTGTAATAATAACTGGAGGAGTAACGGATGTATGTTCTCCTGTAATAATAACTGGAGGAGTTATGTATGTATGTTCTGCTGTAATAATAACTGGAGGAGTAACGGATGTATGTTCTATAATAATGACTGGAGGAGTAAAGGATGTATGTTCTGCTGCAGTAATAACTGGAGGAGTAACGGATGTACGGTCTGTTGTAATAATAACTGGAGGTGTAATGGATGTATGTGCTGCTGTAATAATAACTGGAGGAATAACGTATGTATGTTCTGCTGTAATAATAACTGGAGGAGTAACGGATGTATTTTCTGCTGTAATAATAACGGGAGGTGTAACGGATGTATGTTCTGCTGTAATAATAATTGGAAGAGTGACGGATGTCTTTTCTGCTGTAATAATAACTAGAGGAGTAACAGAAGTATATTCTGCAGTAATAATATCTGGAGGAGTAACGGATGTATGTTCTGCTGTAATAATAACTTGAAGAGGAATGAAGTATGTTCTGCTGTAGGAATAACTGGAGGAGTAATGGATGTATTTTCTGCTGAAATAATAACTTGTGGAGTAACGGATGTATGTTCTGCTGTAATAATAACTGGAGGAGTAACGGATGTATGTTCTGCTGTAATAATAACTGGAGGAGTAACGGATGTATGTTCTGCTGTAATAATAACTGGAGGAATAACGGATGTATGTTCTGTTGTAATAATAACTGCAGGAGTAACGGATGTATGTTCTGCTGTAATATTAACTGGAGGAGTAACGGATGTATGTTTTGCTGTAATAATAATTGGAGGAGTAACAGATGTATGTTTTGTTGTAAAAATAACTGTAAGAGTAATGGATGTATGTTTTGCCGTGAAATTATCTGGAGGAGTAACGGATGTCTGTTCTGCTGTAATAATAACTGGAGGAGTAACGGATGTCTGTTCTGCTGTAATAATAACGGGAGGAGTAACAATGTATGTTCTGCTGTAATAATAACTGGAGTAGTAACGGATGAATGTTCTGCTGTAATAATAACTGGAGGAGTAATGGATGTTTGTTCTGCTGTAATAATAACTGGAGGAGTAAAGAATGTATGTTCTGCTGTCATAATACTTGTAGGAGTAACCGATATATGTTCTGCTGTAATTATAACTGGTGGAGTAACGGATGTATGTGCTGCTGTAATAATAACTGGAGTAATAAGGGATGTATGTTCTGTTGTAATAATAACTGGAGGAATAACGGATGTATGTTCTGCTATAGTAATAACTGGAGGAGTGACGGATGTATGTTCTGCTGTAATAATAACGGGAGGAGTAACGGATGTAAGTTCTGCCGTAATTATAACTGGAGGAGTAACGGATGTCTGTTCTGCTGTTATAATAACGGACGGAGTAACAATGTATGTTCTGCTGTAATAATAACTGGAGAAGAAACAGATGTATATTCTGCAGTAATAATATCTGGAGGAGTAACGGATGTATGTTCTGCTGTAATAATAACTTGAAGAGGAATGATGTATGTCCTGCTGTAGGAATAACTGGAGGAGTGATGGATGTATTTTCTGCTGAAATAATAACTTGTGGCGTAACTGATGTATGTTCTGCTGTAATAATAACTGGAGGAGTAACGGATATATGTTCTGCTGTAATAATAACTGGAGGAGTAACGTATGTATGTTCTGCTGTAATAATAACTGGAGGAGTAACGGATGTATGGTCTGCTGTAATAATAACTGGAGGAGGAACGGATGTATGTTCTGCTGTAATAATAACTGGAGGAGTAATAGATTTTTTTTCTGCTGTAATAATAACTGGAGGAGTAAGGAATGTATGTTCTGCTGTAATAATAACTGGAGGAATAAGGGATGTATGTTCTGTTGTAATAATAACTGGAGGAATAACGGATGTATGTTCTGCTGTAATAATAACTGGAGGAGTAACGGATGTATGTTCTGTTGTAATAATAACTGGAGGTGTAATGGATGTATGTGCTGCTGTAATAATAACTGAAGGAATAAAGGATGTATGTTCTGTTGTAATAATAACTGGAGGAATAACGGATGTATGTTCTGCTGTAATAATAACTGGAGGAGTAACGGATGTATTTTCTGCTGTAATAATAACGGGAGGTGTAACGGATGTATGTTCTGCTGTAATAATAATTGGAAGAGTGACGGATGTCTTTTCTGCTGTAATAATAACTGGAGGAGTAACAGAAGTATATTCTGCAGTAATAATATCTGGAGGAGTAACGGATGTATGTTCTGCTGTAATAATAACTTGAAGAGGAATGAAGTATGTTCTGCTGTAGGAATAACTGGAGGAGTAATGGATGTATTTTCTGCTGAAATAATAACTTGTGGAGTAACGGATGTATGTTCTGCTGTAATAATAACTTGTGGCGTAACGGATGTATGTTCTGCTGTAATAATAACTGGAGGAGTAACGGATGCATGTGCTGCTGTAATAATAACTGGAGGAATAAGGGATGTATGTTCTGTTGTAATAATAACTGCAGGAGTAACGTATGTATGTTCTGCTGTAATATTAACTGGAGGAGTAACGGATGTATGTTTTGCTGTAATAATAATTGGAGGAGTAACAGATGTATGTTTTGTTGTAAAAATAACTGTAAGAGTAATGGATGTATGTTTTGCCGTGAAATTATCTGGAGGAGTAATGGATGTTTGTTCTGCTGTAATAATAACTGGAGGAGTAAAGAATGTATGTTCTGCTGTCATAATACTTGTAGGAGTAACCGATATATGTTCTGCTGTAATTATAACTGGTGGAGTAACGGATGTATGTGCTGCTGTAATAATAACTGGAGTAATAAGGGATGTATGTTCTGTCGTAATAATAACTGGAGGAATAACGGATGTATGTTCTGCTATAGTAATAACTGGAGGAGTGACGGATGTATGTTCTGCTGTAATAATAACGGGAGGAGTAACGGATGTAAGTTCTGCCGTAATTATAACTGGAGGAGTAACGGATGTCTGTTCTGCTGTTATAATAACGGACGGAGTAACAATGTATATTCTGCTGTAATAATAACTGGAGAAGAAACAGATGTATATTCTGCAGTAATAATATCTGGAGGAGTAACGGATGTATGTTCTGCTGTAATTGAAGAGGAAATGTATGTCCTGCTGTAGGAATAACTGAAGAGGAATGATGTATGTTCTGCTGTAATAATAACTGGAGGAGTAATGGATGTATGTTCTGCTGTAATAATAATAATAAGGGATGTATGAGGTTGTAATAATAACTGCAGGATGTATGTTCTGCTGTAATAATAACTGGAGGAGTAACGGATGCATGTTTTGCTGTAATAATAACTGGAGGAGTAACAGAATATGGGATGTATGTTCTGTTGTAATAATAATGTTCTGCTGTAATATTAACTGGAGGTAAGATAACGGATGTATGTTCTGCTGTAATAATAACTGGAGGAGTAACGGATGAATGTTTTGCTATAATAATAATGTAATGTTCTGGATGTAATAATAACTGGAGGAGTAACGGATGAATGTTCTGCTGTAATAATAACTGGAGGAGTAACGGATGTATGTTCTGTTGTAATAATAATAATAACTGGAGGAGAGGAGTAACAATGTATGTGAATGTTCTGCTATAATAATAACTGGAGGAGTAACGGATGTATGTTCTTTTATGTTCTGCTGTAATAATAACTGGAGGAATAATGTATGTTCGGATGAATGTTCTGCTGTAATAATAACGGATGTATGTTCTGGAGTGGAGGAACGGATGTATGTTCTGCTGTAATAATATAAATGAATGTTCTGGAGCTGGAGGAATGAGGGATGTATGCTCTGCAGTAATAATAACTGGAGGAGTAAAAGATGTATGGTCTGCTGTAATAATAACTGGAGGAGTAACGGATGTATGTTCTGCTGTAATAATAACTGAAGGAATAACAGATGTATGTTCTGCTGTAATAATTACTGGAGGAGTAACGGATGTATGTTCTGCTGAAATAATAACTGGATGAGTAACGGATGTATGTTCTGCTGTAACAATAACTGGAGGAGTAACGGATGTATGTTCTGTTGTAATAATAACTGGAGTAGTAATAGATGTATGTTCTGCTGTAATAATAACTGGAGGAGTAACGGATGTATGTTCTGCTGTAATAATAACTGCTGGAGTAACGGATGTATGTTCTGCTGTAATAATAACTGGAGGAGTACCAGATGTATGTTCTGCTAACTGGAGGAGTTACGAATGTATGTTCTGCTGTAATAATAACTGGAGGAGTAACGAATGAATGTTCTGCTGTAATAATAAATAACTGGAGGAGTACCAGATGTATGTTCTGCTGTCATAATACTTGTAGGAGTAACCGATATATGTTCTGCTGTAATTATAACTGGTGGAGTAACGGATGTATGTGCTGCTGTAATAATAACTGGAGTAATAAGGGATGTATGTTCTGTTGTAATAATAACTGGAGGAATAACGGATGTATGTTCTGCTATAATAATAACTGGAGGAGTGACGGATGTATGTTCTGCTGTAATAATAACGGAGGAGTAACGGATGTAAGTTCTGCTGTAATAATAACTGGAGGAGTAACGGATGTATGTTCTGCTGTTATAATAACGGACGGAGTAACAATGTATGTTCTGCTGTAATAATAACTGGAGAAGAAACAGATGTATATTCTGCAGTAATAATATCTGGAGGAGTAACGGATGTATGTTCTGCTGTAATAATAACTTGAAAGGAATAATGTCCTGCTGAGGAATAACTGGAGGATGATGGATGTATTTTCTGCTGAAATAATAACTTGTGGCGAACGGATGTATGTTCTGCTGTAATAATAACTGGAGGAGTAATGGATGTATGTTCTGCTGTAATAATAACTGGAGGAGTAACGTATGTATGTTCTGTTGTAATAATAACTGGAGGAATAAGGGATGTATGTTCTGTTGTAATAATAACTGAGGAATAACGGATGTATGTTCTGCTGTAATAATAACTGGAGGAGTAATGTTCTGTTGTAATAATAATGTAATGTTCTGCTGTAATAATAACTGAGGGAATAAAGGATGTATGTTCTGCTGTAATAATAACTGGAGGAGTAACGGATGTATGTTCTGCTGTAATAATAACGGGAGGAGGAACGGATGTATGTTCTGCTGTAATAATAACTGGAGGAGTAATGGATGTATGTTCTGCTGTAATAATAACTGGAGGAGTAAGGATGTATGTTCTGCTGTAATAATAACTGGATGTATGTTCTGTAATAACGATGATATGTTCTGCTGTAATAATAACTGGAGGAGTAATGGATGTATGTTCTGCTGTAATAATAACTGGAGGAATAACGGATGTATGTTCTGCTGTAATAATAACTGGAGGAGTAACGGATGTATGTTCTGCTGTAATAATAACTGGAGGAGTAAAGGATGTATGTTCTGCTGTAATAATAACTGGAGGAGTAACGGATGTATGTTCTGCTGTAATAATAACTGGAGGAGTAACGGATGTATGTTCTGTTGTAATAATAACTGGAGGAGTAACAGATGTATGTTCTGCTGTAATAATAACTGGAGGATGTTCTGCTGTAATAGTAACTGCTGGAGGATGTATGTTCTGCTGTAATAATAACTGGAGATGAGATTTAATTATGTTCTGCTGTAATAATAACTGGAGGATGAATGAATGTTCTGCTGTAATAATAAATAACTGGAGGAGTACCAGATGTATGTTCTGCTGTAATAATAACGGGAGGAGTAACTGATGTATGTTCTGCTGTAATAATAACTGGAGGAGTAACGGATGTATGTTCTGCTTTAATAATAACTGGAGGAGTAACGGAGATATATTCTGCTGTAATAATTACTGGAGGTGTAATGGATGTATGTTTGGCTGCAATAAAAACTGAAAGAGTAATGGATGTAGGTTCTGCTGTAATAATAACTGGAGGAGTAACGGATGCATGTTCTGCTGTAATAATTACTATAGGAATAACGCATGTAAGTTCTCCTGTAAAAATAACTGCAGGAGTAACAGATGTACTGTATGTTCTGCTGTAATAATAACTGGAGGAGTAACGTATGTATGTTCTGCTGTAAATTAATTGGAGGAGTAATGATTGTATGTTCTGCTGTAATAATAACTGGAAGAGTAACAGATGTATGTTCTGCTGTAATAATAACTGGAAGAGTAACAGCTGTATGTTCTGCTGTAATAATAATTGCAATAGTAACGGATGTATGTTCTGCTGTAATAATATCTGGAGGAGTAACTGATGTATGTTCTGCTGTAATAATAACTTGTGGAGTAACGGATGTATGTTCTGCTGTCATCATACCTGTAGGAGTAACAGATGTATGTTCTGCTGTAATAATAACAAGAGGAGTAACGGATGTATGTTCTGCTGGAATAATAACTGTAGCAGTAACAGATGTATGTTCTGCTATAAAAATATCTGGAGGAGTAACAGATGTATGTTCTGCTGAAATAATATCTGTAGGAGTAACGGATGTATGTTCTGCTGTGATAATAACTTTAGGAGAATTGATGTATGTTCCGCTGTAATAATAACTGGAGGAGAAAAGGATGTATGTTCTGCTGTAATAATACTTGTCGGAGTAACGGATGTATGCTCTGCTGAAATAATAACTGGAGGAGTAACAGATGTATGTTCTGCTGTATTAATAACTGGAGGAGTAACGGATGTCTGTTCTGCTGTAAAAATAACGGGAGGATTACCAATGTATGTTCTGCTGTAATAATAACTGGAGGAGTAACGGATGAATGTTCTTCTGTAATAATAACTGGAGGAGTAATGGATGTATATTCTGCTGTAATAATAACTGGAGGAGTAACGGATGTATGTGCTGCTGTAATAACTGGAGGAATAAGGGATGTATGTTTTGTTGTAATAATAACTGCAGGAGTAACGTATGTATGTTCTGCTGTAATAATAACTGAAGGTGTAACGGATGTATGTTCTTCTATAATAATAACTGGAGGAGTAACGGATGTATGTTCTGCTGTAATAATAACTGGAGGAGTAACAGATGTATGTTTTGTTGTAAAAATAACTGTAGGAGTAATGGATGTATGTTTTGCTGTAATAATAACTGGAGGAGTAACGGATGACTGTTCTGCTTTAATAATAACGGGAGGAGTAACAATGTATTTCCTGCTGTAATAATAACTGGAGGAGTAACGGAGATATAGTCTGCTGTGATTATATCTGGAGGAATAAGGGATGTATGTTCTGTTGTAATTTTAACTGGAGGAGTAAAAGATGTATGTCTGCTGTAATAATAACTGGAGGAGTAACGGATGTATGTTCTGCTGTAATAATAACTGAAGGAATAACAGATGTATGTTCTGCTGTAATAATTACTGGAGGAGTAACAATGAATGTTCTGCTGTAATTATAACTGGAGGAATAAGGGATGTATGTTCTGCTGTAAAAATAACTGGAGGAGTAACGGAGATATATTCTGCTGTAATTATTACTGGAGGTGTAATGGATGTATGTTTGGCTGCAATAAAAACTGGAAGAGTAACGGATGTATGTTTTGCTGTAATAATTACTGGAGTAGTAACGGATGTATGTTCTGCTGTAATAATTACTGAAGGAATAACGCATGTATGTTCTGCTGTAAAAATAACTGCAGGAGTAACAATGTATGTTCTGTTGTAATAATAACTGGAGGAGTAACAGATGTACTGTATGTTCTGCTGTAATGATAACTGGAGGAGTAAAGTATGTATGTTCTGCTGAAAAATATAATTGGAGAAGTAATGATTGTAAGTTCTGCTGTAATAATAACTGGAAGAGTAACAGATGTATGTTCTGCTGTAATAATAACTGGAAGAGTAACAGTTGTATGTTCTGCTGTAATAATAATTGGAGGAGTAACGGATGTATGTTCTGCTGTAATAATATCTGGAGGAGTAACGGATGTATGTTCTGCTGTAATAATAACTTGTGGAGTAACGAATGTATGTTCTGCTGTAATAATAACTGGAGGAGTAATGGATGTTTGTTCTGCTGTAATAATAACTGGAGGAGTAACGAATGTATGTTTTGCTGTCATAATACCTGTAGGAATAACAGTTGTAAGTTCTGCTGTAATAATAACTGGAGGTGTAACGGATGTATGGTCTGCTGTAATAATAACTGTAGGAGTAACGGATGTTTGTTCTGCTGTAAGAATTACTGGAAGAGTACGGATGTATGTTCTGCTGTCAAAATACCTGTAGGAGTAACAGATGTATGTTCTGCTGTAATAATAACAAGAGGAGTAACGGATGTATGTTCTGCTGTAATAATAACTGTAGCAGTAACAGATGTATGTTCTGCTATTAAAATATCTGGAGGAGTTACAGATGTATGTTCTGCTGCAATAATGACTGGAGGAGTAACAGATGTATGTTCTGCTGAAATAATATCTGTAGGAGTAACGGATGTATGTTCTGCTGTAATAATACTTGTCGGAGTAACGGATGTATGTTCTGCTGAAATAATAACTGGAGGAGTAACGGATGTATGTTCTTCTGTAATAATAACTGGAGGAGTAACGGATGTATGTTCGGCTGTAATAATACATGTCGGAGTAACGGATGTATGTTCTGCTGAAATAATAACTGCAGGAGTAAAGGATGTATGTTCTGCTGTAAAAATAACTGCAGGAGTAACAGATGTATGTTCTGCTGTAATAATATCTAGAGGAGTAATGGTTGTATGGTCTGTTGTAATAATAACTGTAGGAGTAACGGATGTATGTTCTGCTGTAATAATTACTGGAGGAGTAACGGATGCATGTTCTGCTGTAATAATAACTGGAGGAGTACCATATGTATGTTCTGCTAACTGGAGGAGTAACGAATGTATGTTCTGCTGTAATAATAACTGGAGGAGTAACGAATGTATGTTCTGCTGTTATAATAACAAGAGGAGTAACGGATGTATGTTCTGCTGTAATAATAATTGTAGGAGTAACAAATGTAAGTTTTGTTGTAAAAATAACTGTATGAGTAATGGATGTATGTTTTGCTATGATATTATCTGGTGGAGTAACGGATGTATGTTATGCTGTAATAATAACTGGAGGAGTAACAATGTATTTTCTGCTGTAGTAATAACTGGAGGAGTAATGGATGAATGTTCTGCTGTAATAATAACTGGAGGAGTAACGGAGATATATTCTGCTGTAATTATAACTGGATGAATAAGGGATGTATGTTCTGCAGTAATAATAACTGGAGGAGTAAAAGATGTATGGTCGCTGTAATAATAACTGGAGGAGTAACGGATGTATGTTTTGCTGTAATAATAATTGAAGGAATAACAGATGTATGTTCTGCTGTAATAATTACTGGAGGAGTAACGGATGTATGTTCTGCTGAAATAATAACTGGATGAGTAACGGATGTATGTTTTGCTGTAATAATAACTGGAGGAGTAACGGATGTATGTTCTGTTGTAATAATAACTGGAGTAGTAATAGATGTATGTTCGGCTGTAATAATAACTGGAGGAGTAACGGATGTATGTTTTGCTGTAATAATAACTGCTGGAGAAACGGATGTATGTTCTGCTGTAATAATAACTGGAGGAGTACCAGATGTATGTTCTGCTAACTGGAGGAGTTACAAATGTATGTTCTGCTGTAATAATAACTGGAGGAGTAACGAATGAATGTTCTGCTGCAATAATAAATAACTGGAGGAGTACCAGATGTATGTTCTGCTGTAATAATTACGGGAGGAGTAACGGATGTATGTTCTGCTGTAATAATAATTGGAGGAGTAACAGGTGTATGTTTTGTTGTAAAAATAACTGTAGGAGTAATGGATGTATGTTTGGCTGTGATATTATCTGGAGGAGTAACGGATGTATGTTCTGCTATAATAATAACTGGAGGAGTAACGGATGTATATTCTGCTGTAATAATAACTGGAGGAGTAACAGAGATATATTCTGCTGTAATAATTACTGGAGGTGTAATGGATGTATGTTTGGTTTCAAGAAAAACTGAAAGAGTAACGGATGTATGTTCTGCTGTAATAATAACTGGAGGAGTAACGGATGTGTGTTCTGCTGTAATAATTACTGAAGGAATAACGCATGTAAGTTCTGCTGTAAAAATAACTGCAGGAGTAACAGATGTACTGTATGTTCTGCTGTAATAATATCTGGAGGAGTAACGGATGTATGTTCTGCTGTAATAATAACTTGTGGAGTAACGGGTGTATGGTCTGCCGTAATAATAACTGTCGGAGTAACGGATGTATGATCTGCTGTAAGAATTACTGGAAGAGTAACGGATGTATGTTCTGCTGTAATAATAACTGGAGGAGTAACGTATGTATGTTCTGCTGTAAATATAATTGGAGGAGTAATGATTGTATGTTCTGCTGTAATAATATCTGGAGGAGTAACGGATGTATGTTCTGCTGTAATAATAACTTGTGGAGTAACGGATGAATGGTCTGCCGTAATAATAACTGTCGGAGTAACGGATGTATGTTCTGCTGTAAGAATTACTGGAAGAGTAACGGTTGTATGTTCTGCTGTAATAATAACTGGAGGAGTAACAAATGTATGTTCTGCTGTAATAATAACTGGAAGAGAAACAGCTGTATATTCTGCTGTAATAATAATTGGAGGAGTAACAGATATATGTTCTGCTGTAATAATATCCTGAGGAGTAACGGATGTATGTTCTGCTGTAATAATAACTTGTGGAGTAACGGATGTATGGTCTGCCGTAATAATAACTGTAGGAGTAACGGATGTATGTTCTGCTGTAATAATAACTGGAGGAGTAACAAATGTATATTCTGCTGTCATAATACCTGTAGGAGTAACAGATGTATGTTCTGCTGTAATAATAACTGTAGCAGTAACAGATGTATGTTCTGCTATAACAATATCTGGAGGAGTAACAGATGTATGTTCTGCTGCAATAATGACTGGAGGAGTAACAGATGTATGTTCTGCTGAAATAATATCTGTAGGACTAACGTATGTATGTTCTGCTGTGATAATAACTTTAGGAGAAATGATATATGTTCTGCTGTAATAATAATTGGTGGAGTAACGGATGTATGTTCTGCTGTAATAATACTTGTCGGAGTAAGAGATGTATGTTCTGCTGAAATAATAACTGGAGGAGTAACGGATGTATGTTCTGCTGTAATAATAACTGGAGGAGTAACGGATGTATGTTCTGTTGTAATAATAACTGGAGGAGTAACGGATGTATGTCCTGCTGTAATAATAACTAGAAGAGTAATGGATGTATGTTCTGCTGTAATAATAACTGGAGGAGTAACGAATGTATGTTCTGCTGTTATAATACCTGTAGGAGTACCAGATGTATGTTCTGCTACCTGGCGAAGTAACGAAAGTATGTTCTGCTGTAATAATAACTGGAGGAGTAACGAATGTATGTTCTGCTGTTATAATACCTGTAGGAGTACCAGATGTATGTTCTGCTACCTGGAGGAGTAACGAATGTATGTTCTGCTGTAATAATAACTGGAGGAGTAACGAATGTATGTTCTGCTGTAATAATAACTGGTTGAGTAACGGATGGATGTTCCGCTGTAATAATATCTGGAGTAGTAACGGATTTATGTTCTGCTGTAATAATAACTTGAGGAGTAATGATTTATTTTCAGCTGTAATAATAACTGGAGGAGTGATGGATGTATGTTCTGCTGTAATAATAACTGCAGGAGTAACAAATGTATGTTCTGCTGTAATAATAACTGGAGGAGTAACGAATGTATCTTCTGCGGTCATAATACCTGTAGGAGTAACGGATGTTTCTTCTGCTGAAATAATAACTGGAGGAGTAACAGATGTATGTTCTTCTGTAAAAATAACTGGAGGAGTAACGGTTGTCTGTTCTGCTGTAATAATAACTGTAGGAGTAATGGATGTATATTCTGCTGTAATAATACCTGGAGGAGTAACAGATGTATGTTCTGCTGCAATAATAACTAGAAGAGTAATGGATGTTTGTTCTGCTGTAATAATAACTGGAGGAGTAATGGATGTATGTTCTGCTGTAATAATAACTGGAGGAGTAACGAATGTATGTTCTGCTGTTATAATAACGGGAGTAGTAACGGATGTATGTTCTGCTGTAATAATAACTGGAGGAGTAATAGATGTATGTTCGGCTGTAATAATAACTGGAGGAGTAACGGATGTATGTTCTGCTGTAATAATAACTGCAGGAGTAACAAATGTATGTTCTGCTGTAATAATAACTGGAGGAGTAACGGATGTATATCCTGCTGTAATAATAACTGGAGGAGCAACGAATGTATGTTTTGCTGTAATAATAACTTGAGGAGTAATGGATGTATGTCCTGCTGTAATAATAACTGGAGAAGTAACGAATGTATGTTCTGCTGTTATAATAACGGGAGGAGTAACGGATGTATGTTCTGCTGTAATAATAATTGGAGGAGTCACAGATGTATGTTTTGTTGTAAAAATAACTGTAGGATTAATGGATGTATGTTTTGCTGTGATATTATCTTGTGGAGTAACGGATGTATGTTATGCTGTAATAATAACTGGAGGAGTAACGGATGTCTGATCTGCTGTAATAATAACGGGAGGAGTAACAATATATTTTCTGCTGTAGTAATAACTGGAGGAGTAACGGATGAATGTTCTGATCTAATAATAGCTGGAGGAGTAACGGATGTATGTGCTGCTGTAATTATAAATGGAGGAATAAGGGATGTATGTTCTGCTGTAATAATAACTGGAGGAGTAACGGAGATATATTCTGCTGTAATTATAACTGGATGAATAAGGGATGTATGTTCTGCAGTAATAATAACTGGAGGAGTAAAAGATATATGGTCTGCTGTAATAATAACTGGAGGAGTAACGCATGTATGTTCTGCTGTAATAATAACTGAAGGAATAACGGTTGTATGTTCTGCTGTAATAATTACTGGAGGAGTAACGGATGTATGTTCTGCTGAAATAATAACTGGAGGAGAAACGGATGTATGTTCTGTTCTAATAATAACTGGAGGAGAAACGGATGTATGTTCTGCTCAAATAATAACTGGAGGAGTAACGGATGTATGTTCTGTTGTAATAATAACTGGAGGAGTAATAGATGTATGTCCGGCTGTAATTATAACTGGAGGAGTAACGGATGTATTTTCTGCTGTAATTATGCTCGGTGTGCGCATGCGCACAGCGAGCATACGGTACTCAGTCTGTGTATTTGTTTGTCTGTCTGTTACCATCATAACTGCGACAGCGTGTGCATCAAGCTAAAAAAGTAACAATGCCAACGAAAGTGACAAACACTGTTCTCTTGATTTTAAATGTGCCAGAATTTTGATTTTTGTAGCACTTCATGTTTCAGTATACACGTTTTGTGTACATAATGTAATGCCACACCCACATGATTTTGGCACAAGGACCGCACTCTATTGACTGTTTATGTATTCAAGCTTGCTTTTATGTCACTGTCCAACTATTGTACATCAGTAGTGGCGAAGCAATACACACCGAGGCATCAGCACGTCTGGTGCTTTCATTATAACTGCAGGTGTAACGGATGTATGTTCTGCTGTAATAATATCTAGAGGAGTAATAGATGTATGGTCTGTTGTAATAATAACTGGAGGAGTAAAGAATGTATGTTCTGCTGTTATAATACCTGTAGGAGTACCAGATGTATGTTCTGCTACCTGGAGGAGTAACGAATGTATGTTCTGCTGTAATAATAACTGGAGGAGTAACGAATGTATGTTCTGCTGTAATAATAACTGGAGGAGTAACGAATGTATGTTCTGCTGTAATAATAACTAGAGGAGTGAAGGATGTATGTTCTGCTGTAATAATAACTGGAGGAGTAACGAATGTATGTTCTGCTGTTATAATAACGGGAGGAGCAACGGATGTATGTTCTGCTGTAATAATAATTGGAGGAGTAACAGATGTATGTTTTGTTGTAAAAATAACTAGGAGTAATGGATGTATGTTTTGCTGTGATATTATCTGGTGGAGTAACGGATGTATGTTATGCTGTAATAATAACTGGAGGAGTAACGGATGTCTCTTCTGCTGTAATAATAACGGGAGGAGTAAGAATGTATTTTCTGCTGTAGTAATAACTGGAGGAGTAACTGATGAATGTTCTGCTGTAATAATAACTGGAGGAGTAACGGATGTTTGTTCTCCTGAAATAATAACTGGAGGAGAAACGGATGTATGTTCTGCTGTAATAATAACTGGAGGAGTAACGGATGAATGTTCTGTTGTAATAATAACTGGAGGAGTAATAGATGTATGTTCGGCTGTAATAATAACTGGAGGAGTAACGGATGTATGTTCTGCTGTAATAATAACTGCAGGAGTAACGGATGTATGTTCTGCTGTATTAATATCTAGAGGAGTAATGGATGTATGGTCTGTTGTAATAATAACTGGAGGAGTAACGGATGTATGTTCTGCTGTAATTATTACTGGAGGAGTAACGGATGTATGTTCTGCTGTAATAATAACTGGAGGAGTACCAGATGTATGTTCTGCTGTAAAAATAAATGGAGGAGTAACGAATGTATGTTCTGCTGTAATAATAACTAGAGGAGTAACGAATGTATCTTCTGCTGTAATAATAACTGGAGGAGTAACGAATGTATGTTCTGCTGTAATAATAACTGGAGGAGTAACGAATGTATGTTCTGCTGTTATAATACCTGTAGGAGTACCAGATGTATGTTCTGCTACCTGGAGGAGTAACGAATGTATGTTCTGCTGTAATAATAACTGGAGTAGTAACGAATGTATGTTCTGCTGTAATAATATATGGAGTAGTACCGGATTTATGTTCTGCTGTAATAATAACTTGAGGAGTAATGATTTATGTTCAGCTGTAATAATAACTGGAGGAGTGACGGATGTATCTTCTGCTGAAATAATAACTGGAGGAGTAGCAGATGTATGTTCTGCTGTAATAATAACTGGAGGAGTAACGGATGTCTGTTCTGCTGTAATAATAACTGGAGGAGTGACGGATGTGTGTTCTGCTGTAATAATAAATGGAGGAGTGACGGATGTGTGTTCTGTTGAAATGATGACTGGAGGAGTAACGGATGTCTGTTCTGCGGTAATAATAACTGGAGGAGTGACGGATGTGTGTTCTGTTGAAATGATAACTGGAGGAGTAACAGATGTATGTTCTGCTGTAATAATATCTGGAGGAGTAACGGATGTATGGTCTGCTGTAATAATAACTGTAGGAGTATCGGATGTATGTTCTGCTGTTATAATTACTGGAGGAGTAACGGATGTATGTTCTGCTGTAATAATAACTGGAGGAGTAACAGATGTTTGTTCCGCTGTAATAATATCTGGAGGAGTAACGGATGTATGGTCTGCTGTAATAATAACTGGAGGAGTAACGGATGTATATTCTGCTGTAATAATAACTGGAGGAGTAACAGATGTATATTCTGCTGCAATAATAAGTGGAAGAGTAACGGATGTATGTTCTGCTGTAATAATAACTGGAGGAGTAACGGATGTATGTTCTGTTGTAATAATAACTGGAGGAGTAACGGATGTATGTTCTGCTGTAAAAATAACTGCAGGAGTAACAGATGTATGTTCTGCTGTGATAATATCTAGACGAGTAATGGTTTCATGGTCTGTTGTAATAATAACTGTAGGAGTAACGGACGTATGTTCTGCTGTAATAATTACTGGAGGAGTAACGGATGTATGTTCTGCTGTAATAATAACTGGAGGAGTACCAAATGTATGTTCTGCTAACTGGAGGAGTAACGAATGTATGTTCTGCTGTAATAATAACTTGAGGAGTAATGGATGTATGTTCTGCTATAAAAATAACTGGAGCAGTAACGAATGTATGTTCTGCTGTTATAATAACGGGTGGAGTAACGGATGTATGTTCTGATGTAATAATAATTGGAGGAGTAACAGATGTATGTTTTGTTGTAAAAATAACTGTAGGAGTAATGGATGTATGTTTTGCTGTGATATTATCTGGTGGAGTAACGGCTGTATGTTATGCTGTAATAATAACTGGAGGAGTAACGGATGTCTCTTCTGCTGTAATAAGAACTGGAGGAGTAACAATGTATTTTCTGCTGTAGTAATAACCGAGGAGTAACGGATGAATGTTCTGCTGTAATAATAACTGGAGGAGTAACGGATGTATGTTCTGCTGAAATAATAACTGGAGGAGTAACGGATGTATGTTCTGCTGTAATAATAACTGGACGAGTAACGGATGTATGTTCTGTTGTAATAATAACTGGAGGAGTAATAGATGTATGTTCTGCTGTAATAATAACTGGAGGAGTAACGGATTTATGTTCTGCTGTAATAATAACTGCAGGAGTAACGGATGTATGTTCTGCTGTAATAATATCTAGAGGAGTAATGGATGTATGGTCTGTTGTAATAATAACTGTAGGAGTAATGGATGTATGTTCTGCTGTAATAATTACTGGAGGAGTAACGGATGTATGTTGTGCTGTAATAATAACTGGAGGAGTACCAGATGTATGTTGTGCTAACTGGAGGAGTTACGAATGTATGTTCTGCTGTAATAATAACTGGAGGAGTAACGAATGTATGTTCTGTTGTAATAATAAATCACTGGAGGAGTACCAGATGTATGTTCTGCTAACTGGAGGAGTAACGAATATATGTTCTGCTGTAATAATAACTGCAGGAGTATCGAATGTATGTTCTTCTGTAATAATAACTAGAGGAGTAATGGATGTATCTTCTGCTGTAATAATAACTGGAGTAGTAACGAATGTATGTTCGGCTGTAATAATAACTGGAGGAGTAACGAATGTATGTTCTGCTGTTATAATACCTGTAGGAGTACCAGATGTATGTTCTGCTACCTGGAGGAGTAACGAATGTATGTTCTGCTGTAATAATAACTGGAGCAGTAACGAATGTATGTTCTGCTGTAATAATAACTGGTGGAGTAACGGATGCATGTTCTGCTGTAATAATATCTGGAGTAGTAACTGATTTATGTTCTGCTGTAATAATAACTATAGGAGTAATGATTCATGTTCAGCTGTAATAATAACTGGAGGAGTGATGGATGTATGGTCTGCTGCAATAATAACTCGAAGGGTAACGAATGTATCTTCTGCTGTCATAATACCTGTAGGAGTAACGGATGTTTCTACTGCTGAAATAATAACTGGAGGAGTAACACATGTATGTTCTGCTGTAATAATAACTGGAGTACTAACGGATGTCTGTTCTGCTGTAATAATAACTGGAGGAGTAACGGATGTGTGTTCTGTTGTAATGATAACTGGAGGAGTAACAGATGTATGTTCTGCTGTAATAATATCTGGAGGAGTAACGGATGTATGTTCTTTTGTAATAATAACTGGAGGAGTAACGGATGTATGTTCTGCCCTAAAAATAAATGCAGGAGTAACAGATGTATGTTCTGCTGTAATAATATCTAGAGGAGTAATGGTTGTATGGTCTGTTGTAATAATAACTGTAGGAGTAACTGATGTATGTTCTGCTGTAATAATTACTGGAGCAGTAACGGATGTATGTTCTGCTGTAATAATAACTGGAGGAGTAATGGATGTATGTTCTGCTGTAATAATAACTGGAGGAGTAACGAATGTATGTTCTGCTGTTATAATAACGGGAGGAGTAACGGATGTATGTTCTGCTGTAATAATAATTGGAGGAGTAACAGATGTATGTTTTGTTGTAAAAATTACTATAGGAGTAATGGATGTATGTTTTGCTGTGATATCATCTGGTGGAGTAACGGATGTATGTTATGCTGTAATAATAACTGGAGGAGTAACGGATGTCTCTTCTGCTGTAATAATAACGGGAGGAGTAACAATGTATTTTCTGCTGTAGTAATAACTGGAGGAGTGACGGATGTATG